>BJCO01157796.1:2392-14450 GCA_018326465.1 Flaveria floridana | reverse complement strand
AAATAAGTTATGTTATTGTAATATGTCAAGTCATTTATTCAAATATGTCATTATTTTAAATATTTCAGTTCATTATGTTAAATATTATATAAATTTATTTTATTTTAATACTGTGTTTTCCCATTAAAAATACATAATGATGTTATTTCATTAATGTGTTTTTTAAAATTCATCATTTAAAAAAACAATTCGATTGATAACGATTAATCTATACTAATAAAACCAAAATGTCTAAAGCGATATGACATATTTCTATATTAACCACTTAGGTTTCACATAAGATTTGTACACTTATCATTACTGTTATGAAAGTTAATAATTTAATGATACATTAAATGTTAATGATATTATTTATATATGTTTCAAATTATAAAATAGTTTTTTTTAAAGTATGCTTCTTTTTATTAAAAAACATAATCTTTTTAAAAACAAAATTTACGAACTTCAAATTTTTTTTAATACAAAGAACTTTAAAAAAATACATTGTTTAAAAAAATTAAATAAATTGGAGTGTTTAAAAAAAATTTAAAAGAAAAAAAATAACCAATTTTTTGAAAAAACATTATTACTGTTTTATTACCTAAACTAGTTAATTATACGTCATTTTAATCATATTTTATCTCAAAAAAATATATTATAGTTTCTAAACATTAATAAATAACTATTAATTTATTATTTTTATTCTAAACTATTACTTTATATAAAACATCTTTAGATAGTTGATGAATAGTCAAAATTATATATATCAACTTTTAACTGTAGTATGTATATTTTTTTAACGACTAACAAATATTTTAACCCCGATCACTCGGGTAAATTAGGCGAAAGGTCACCCACACCCGCGGACGCAGACAATGTTTGTGATCTGATCCGCTCACCATTCCAAAAAACCACCACCTAAAGGCCCACTATGATAAAATCTCTAGCTCATTTAGAGTATATTATACAAATTGATACTCGAACATATGACCTTCACTTGGATTCCTCCCAAAGCAATTGATTTGAGACTCATTGACGATATAGTCTATATAACCTCTTGAGCTAAACCTTTTTGAAACAGTTATTGGTTATAACTCATAACCCTTAACGTACTCTAGTTTAATTTCACAATTCCATATTACTAAGCCCTAATTGAAAGTATGATCGAGCAATCAGGTTCCTTGTTACAATAAACCAATAATTATCAATAGAAATACAAATGATATAAATGTTATTTATATACATGAAGATTGATTCAATCCGACTCTGTCTCGAAAGTTTTATTAGTTTTGTTGTAGGGTCTGAAACGTTCAGATTCATCGAACTTCTTAATGTAGTAATGAAGTCTATCTATCATCAACCCAAGGAATAAGCAGAAACCTGCATTATAATAACTATATCGTGTTTAACTCATAGATTAATGTAATCGAGTCAAGTCAATGCACAGTTACTAAAGACTGGATCAAACTATATTTAAAATCGATTCGTTTTGAATTATTAGAGCTTCTATATGATGATAGACAACCCGAAAAGCGTAAGCGTGTGAATCATATTAACCTTGTTTTAGTTTATAATTTTTATCTTTTAATAGGTTACTAGTGATATTTAATGGAGTCAAGTTGAGGTTGAATCTATCAAGCCGATTAATGCTACTTTTAATTATTATTGCCACTTTTTATACAACTTATTAATTTAATTATGGGGTTACTGGATTTTAATAATCCTAATTTTCTTTTATTGGTTGGGATTATTCTCAATTCAAAAAATGTTTATCGACACTCCTAACTTTGAGTTATTTTATTCCGACGATCCCTTATTAATTGAGAGTTAACCCCTCGTTGGTTTTTTTTTAAAATATGGCAACTTTGAGTCATTTTTCAATTTCGTAGCTGCCCAACCTCCATCATGTATGTTTTTTGGTGTCTGGCCTCCATCCTCACTTGAAATCTACCTCCAATAAGTTGTGGTTCAGAACAGGTGATGGAGATTGACGGGTTCAAGGTGCAGAAGTTTCAGATTGACGGACTTGACAACTGATTTTAACTTTCTAGTTAGTGTTTTGGCCATATAAGTAATCCAGGTTATCAAGAAACTAACAACGTTAACTCTTATTTAATAAGAAATCATTGAAGGAAAATAAGCTCAAAGTTTGAAGTGTTTGTAAACATTTCTTGAGATGGGATTAATCCTAGCTAATAAATAAAAGTTAGGATTATTAAAATTCAATAACCCTTAATTATGTGCTATAGTTTAAAAAAGGGCTAGATCGAGCTAGAGTCAGGTTTCAACTTTTGAGTTTAAAAATCCAGTTATATTGGACTTTGATAATATTTTGAATCAACTCAGCTCGAGTACACCCCTATTAAGACCATAAGTTATAAAGGAAATGGAAAACGCACCCATGAGTGACGAGTCAAGAATATGATTGGCTAGAAGAACCTGATCAGTTGGATTGACAGCTCCAGTCTCCATCGAACGTTTTTGAATCCTCATTATACTATACAAACTCGACATCAAGATTGCAAACAATATCACCCCGACAGTTGACATAATAGGACCGCGACCCTCCTTTAAACGATCCAACACAGACATTACTAGTTTCCTTAGAAATGTCCTAAACGAAAGGACCAAGATGACATTTATTTCGGCTATTACGAGCATGCACAAAAGAGGTGTCATGTTATGATTTCCCCCAAATTATTTGTGCAAATATAGAACAAATTATTAGATAATTAAAAAAGATATGATGGAATGATATAAATTGGGTAAATGATTATATAGGGTTTCATACTATTGTTGCCAATTTTACCTTGGTGTTCCTTGTAGTCCCAACTTCATCCTAAACTTACACCTCAATGAAAGAATCACATTCTACCCTCTAGGTTTAAACTTTCATTTTGTAAGTTGCTTTGATAATCAACCAACGACACAAACTTGGGGAAGTCGTATAACTAGATCATAATATGATTATGGTTCAAATAACTATATAACTAATCATATATCCATCTGTTCAATAGATATTTCCAAATTCAAGATGCATGTGAGAGGATTTAGATTTCATAATATTTTTATTACTAGTTTAGAAACTCGTGTTGAATGAAATTAGTAAATTAACAGTTAATAATTAATATTTAAAAATTATAAAATATTTTTTAAGGTAAGATAGGATCGAAATTACGTATAATTAACTACCTTAAGTAATAAAATAATAACAATAACTTTCGTACTTTTCGTGTTTAAAATATTTTGCTTAAAAGATGTTTTTATAAACACTCCAATTTGTTAAAAAATAGTTTTTTAAACAATGTCATTTATTTTAAGTTATATGTACTATAAAACTTAATATTTTATAATTTTAATTTTTATAATGTGTTTTTTAATAAAAAAGAACATGTTTTTAATTCATCAAAAATATTTTTATAATTTGAAAAGTATATAAAAATATCATTATCTTTTAAGACCATCATTAAATGATTGACTTACTTAGATAGTGACACGTGACAAAAAGAATGTAAGAACTAAGAAGACAACATTTGTCAAAACTTATTTTGTTTTATTAAAAAAGATTTGACTGAAATAACAAGAAATAAAAACCACATACACTGAAATCATAAAAATATCTTCGACTGATAGATTTGTCGAACCCTAGTAACGTATTTGATATGAGCTCATGAATGTCAAAAGTGAAAACTTGGGAGAAATTGTGATATCTAAGTCACGTGCATGTGCTTCAAATGAAAGACATTTAACCCCATTCATTCTCATTCATGAATCAACAAACGTGCGTTGATCAAACTTCCTTTTACCCTTTGGTGGAAGTACCAATGTACCATGAAACATGCTTGCTCCGTGTTATGAAACAATTTCTTTTATTTCCTTTTTATATTTATTATAAGTAATTTAATATATTAGTGTGTTTTATGCGTAAAGTTTTAAAAGAACAGATTTGGTACAAGAAAAATACTTTTAAATAATACATGTGCAACAAAATTTTTATTCCGCAATTATTTTCAACATATTGGTTTCATCCAGGTTGTTTTAATATGTTTTGTTTTTACATTTATGCATATTTGACTATTGTATTTTCTTGATTTATATATACATCTAATAAATAAAAATCCTACTAGACAAGTGTCATTCTTTTGTATATTCTCAATTTCTCTTAGCCATTATCAAGTATTAAATAATAATAATTTCTATAATTACTTACAAATTGTGTTTGTTTTATGAAATACTAGGTTAGAGTAAATTAATTTGAAACAATTTAAATGTAGAAATACAAGTAATGTATATTCATTGTTTACAAAAATAGAGTTAATTTTAATTTTGCTCCCTAAGGTTTATTTAAAGTAACTATTTTTCTTCAAAAGATTAAAAACATCAATTTATTAACAAAAGTTTCATAAGTTGTTTCAATTTAAGGCTAAAAGTTTCATTAGTTGTTCAACTTTATCCAAAATGATGAAACTTTTAAAGTGAAATGGAAACATATGAAATTTTAAAGGTAAATTGATGTTTTTAATCTTTTGACGAAAATCAATTACTTTAATCAAACCTTAAGAGGGAGCAAAATTAAAATTAACTCAAAAAAATATTTATAGAGGATCACTTGGGCTCATCATATGGTTAGTATTGGCTTAGAGCCTTAGATGTTAATACTCATGAGTCATGCCTATTTCACATAAGGGATCACCGGATAACCGGATAGTTCCTGCAAATTATGGTCTAGACTTTGCTCTACATGATACTTATTATGCGATTGTGTATTCCATTACATACTTTCTATGTAAGTCGTTTTGTTTTATTCACAAGATTTCACCTTTGAGGAGGTAAATCTTTGAACAAACGTATCTGAAACTTTAGGTCAAATTCATTTTAAATAACATTTTTAAAGGTTAATACGACATTCCCATGCATTTCTTATGGATTTTAAACATTTGATTATGAACCAAGCATTTTCATTTATGAAGGTTATTGTAAGTTGCAACGAAAGGTAATATATGTAATATATACAAAAAGGATTAGATGTAAACAGGATTTGTTAAATACAACTTTGACATTAAAAGTCAAAGATGACCCGAGATAAAGTGGATGCACTCATGCACATGCACCAGTTTTACCTTGTGAACCTTTGCATTTCTCACAGCAGCATAAAAAGGAACAATATATACAGGTTTAGTAAAGCCGAAATAATATTCTAACCACTCGCAATGCTCATACTCTCAAAATTCTGGTTAATTTGTAAACCTGAGCACTTCTACTCGGCAATGGTACTTCTATGCAGTTACGCATACCATCAACCCTGCAACAAAACAGATTTTAACAATTCAAAATCAAAAGAATCAATATTGTTAATATAACGTGTTGAACATATATGTCACTCATAAGAATAACAAACAGAACAACCTAAACCTGTTTTGGTATGTTATTTTTAACATGTAATTAAAAACATGCCATCAGCTTACCTTCTACTCATAGTTTTTCTAAAGTACTGATCCTGCTCTATGGAACCTTGACCGCTATACTTTCTTTCATCTGTATTCAGAATTACCTGTATTGGCGTAAATAAAACATTAAGAAAATCGATAAGAAAAAAAGATTGAAGAAAGAAAGAAACGCCAATATGTTTACTTGATACTCTCCAGCTTCTTCCACGCCTAAATTATATCTCTCGTATGAATTTGTGGGATGAAAATTGAAAATAAAGAGAAATGGGCCTCGTAAATATGATATCACCTGTGCAGGCCCACATAAGTATTTGTTTTTATATTCTATAATCAGCTGATGAAACTTGATATTATTAAAACATAAATAGAATCACCTCACCATATTAGTATCGTTGACATGATGAATATTTGGACGCCATCTAGAAATTATTCTTTCTGTTTTTTCCAAGTCCATCATGTCCTGTAAAAGAAGAGACGGAACATAAAATGGGCAGAATGGAAAAATGGTGGTCAGTCAGGTCGGATAACAGGTCAACAATTCAGGTCAGGATATATAGTTTTCTAGCACGGATCAAAACAGGAAGGGGCGTCAGAGCCAACCCACAAACACACATTTTCTTTTCTGGAAATTTATTAGCATTTAATATTTATAGTACAATTAATAACAAGCTATATGATCATATCTAGAAACTCGAGATACAAGTATAAACCATCAACAAGATTATATGCATTGTGACATGTGAACACGCTTTGGGTGGCTTCAACCCTCATAACCCTATTCCATTTTAGCAAACTTCTTTTCATTTTACCCATTTAACCTGTTAAGAGTAAATGTATAACCTATTCTAACTTATTTACCTATAAAAGGTCACAATACCCACCTATACATTTGAGTTCAAGAAAATAAATACCTTATCAAAGGAAAGCAAGTTTTGATGGACCCCTACTTTAGCAAGTAGATCCCAATCCCGGTTAGCATGTGAGAAGGAAAATCCATTACTTGACATAGGGAATTCCACCCGCTATAAAACACAAATAACAACAATTATTACTTGCATTCTCAGGGGGTCTGGAACGCAAATATTATAACAAAAGTTTAGATAACAGCTCACCTTTGGATGCCCAAATTCGTTACCCATAAAATTTAGGTAAGCACGACCACTGATGGAGTATGTAATTAATCTGATCATCTATATAACAGCACAAATAAGTATTAGAACATAATATTACATCAAATTAATTTATTCGTCTCTTAAAGGTTACTGATATGACTAAACCAACCTTATGCAAAGAACAACCTCTAAGCAACAAGTCATTCATGTCTGATGATTGCTCCAAAGTTTGACCATATAATATTTCAGCAAAAGACCGCCCTCCCGAAATAGACTGCCGATAAAGTTATCAATAAATTTAGAAGAAACAAGTAAAAAATACCAATAAAATCATAAATAATGATTTACCTGGTTGTGGTTTTCAGCATATAAAAGCATTTTATCAGAACTTCCATTGACCCCTACCAGTGTGTCGACGATCTGGAAAAAAATTGAACTTTAATCGAAGAATGACGAAATATAGGGGGCGTTGGATGTGTGCTTGAAACCCATTAAGTAACATTGAATAATCACAATCAAGATAATCATTTGTAACAAGAATCAGGATCATGTCAAACACTAAAAACAGATTAGATAATCCCTTTAATAACGCACATCCAAACACCCATTTTTTTAATATAACAAGTAGGAATTGGTCACGGTTAAATAGTGTGAACCTTGCTCATGCTCCAACTAGAATCTTGAGAATTTTCTAACAACCACAACCACATTTCAGATGCATGTGGGTTCACAAAGTAATCAAACCCTAACCCACCTTGAGAAGTTGGTTCACATAATCCAGGATATAGTGTTGCCTACACGATTGATCCACAATATGAAAAAAAGAATACCATCAAGATTTATAAACCACAATACTGTATTTACTTACATCTTCTGCGATGGTTATTATATTAGGATGAAGAGTATGTAATATCTCATTTGCCAATATGAGATATAATATTGCTGAGCGATCAACATATTGGTTATAGAACCTGAAATTATCAGATAATTAGCTGTTTTAAAGTTCACTAAAAGGTTGACCGTTGACCCTAAAAAGAGGGATTAATATGGACGCCTTACTCCTCCATATCACCGGTAAACGAGGCAAATCCATTGTGTGTATACATCATTGATGCAAGAGAATGAAAATTGAAACCATCAACATGGTACTCCACTACCCACCTATAAAATGATAAAGATTGTATAGACGGTAGTTTTGCATTATATAGCTGTCAAAATGAAAAGAAAAAAAGTATTGTAAATGTACAAGTTAATGAACAATGATAATGGTCTATTTTACCAATTTAGATTGGAGAGCAAATAATGGAGAACATCAAGATCTTCATATTTGAACATTCTTGTACCCCAAAACTTATGGTGTCCTCGCTTACCTGGTTCATAGAGAAAATATGAGTGCTAATATGTGCATACACATCCGCTTATCCAAAACTTAAAGCATCAATACTATTTAAAGTGTGTTAACCTGTATGAAAATAGCAGTCATTTGATCCATCAAAGAGCGATAATCCAACCATCTCATCTGCAGCTGAGTAAGAATGAACGATGTCCATGAAGACGAGCAATCCAAGTCCTATTTCATAAAAAAGTTTAATTAAATACATGGTCAAAATATCAGTTCAAAGGTTTTATGCATCAGGATGATATTCGGGTGATCACCATGTGCTTCATCAACTAAGCGCTTAAAATCTTCAGGCGTCCCATACCGACTGCTGACAGCAAACATATTGGTCACCTGCATTGATATTGATAAACTCGTTAGAGGTGGCAACCAATTTACTTACAAATGAGTTGATGTAGGTTATTTTTTTATCTCTAATGGGCCAAACAAGATAAAATAAATAAGTAGCTTAAAGGAAACGGGCCCAAAGTTGCTCATAGTGTATATTTAATGCAAACAGCTTCCTATATCATTTTATAGAAAAAATAAGATTGTAAATGAATTAATAAAATTTCTGAAGTCAAGCAATAGTTATTTACTATAAAAAACTTTCGACAAAAAGTGTTCTGTGGGTCAAAAAACAACCTAGCCTGTCCCATTTCTGCTTGTACCAAAAAAATGTTTGTTTTGAACCGAACCCATTTTAACTTGTTACCCAGCCCGAGCCAAACCATTTTGCCACCTTTAATCAACTGAAAGTCAAAAAATACAAGTTGGAGATCAAACTCACTCTGTAACCAACAGTGAAATAATCTTTGTGCTCAACAACCCCAATTAATTGTATTGCATTGTATCCAGCCTCCTTAACATAAGGGAGAACCTGTAATTATAAGGTATTTAGATGATGTTCCGGATTCCAAAAGGGGGAACCAAAATACGAATGGAAAATGACAATATTATAACAAAAAACAACAGACAAAACTTAGGAGTAATTAACCTTCTCAGTGAACTCACTGAAAGAGGCAATTTTTGGCTCTGATCCACTAATACCAATATGTGCTTCATATATACGCAAAGATTTTGGAATTTTTGGGTTGTTATGTTTCCATGTGTATGCATGTTCAGGAGGAGGTTCCCAGTGGATTGCATATCCTTGGTTTCCATCAGCTTCTACATAATCAAGTCCCAACAAGGAAAAACAAATATCAGAAGACTAGAGGTAGCATTTGAACCTGATGGAGCAAGGAATGTGTGGCAAAATAAATAAAGTTGGGTAACAGAACAAAATGTCTTCTGTACAAACTTTTTATAATTGTATAGCATGTGAAATATGACTATACAGTTATATTATCCAATAATAATATGACTACTAAATTAAACGATTTAGAAGATTTTATGCATTAAGAATACAATTTCACTGAATTTAAACGGATTTTCAGCAAAGCTTTTCAGTTAACCCAACATAACATGAATCTACCCATAAGACAATAAAAAGTAAATGCATTGAAAATCCCTCCTCTAGTTAACAAAGATTACCTGGATTCACATAAGTAGCCCAAGCCGGAATCCGTTCTAAAGGACCATTAGGCGTGTTAAAATACACTCTATACTTGCTTCCATGAGGAATAGCAGGTGCATACTTCTTTAACCACGCTTTTCTTCCTTTGCGCGTCTCAAGCCAGTAAGCAATAGGGGGCTTTTTAGCCCGGAATTTAGCCCGTGAAACAGGATCATCAATAACATTAAAAATATCATACTCTTTTCCACTATCAATCACATGTAAATGGCTGGAAGGGTCATCTTTATGTTTCTCCTTCCACATTTTATATTGTGTCTCAGCATCTGGCATTTCTTCTAATTCCTCTTCCGTCTGTGGCCCGTTTGGCCCGAAAATTTGCTCATATAATTTAGCAATAATTTCAAAGCGTGATTTTATGAACCGATCTTCTCCAGGCTCCCAATACTCATCATTTGCTTTTTGGAAAACTTCATCAGCAGTAACACCACTATCCCCTTTATCATAATCATCAACATAATTATATTGTTGAAAATAGAGTTCATCTGGTTCTTCACCATCTCTTAATTTATCTTCAAGAATCACAAACCAATACCCGTAATCATCATGCCCATAATGTCCCTCTCTTGCACAATTTTCAGTGGGAGACCAACCGTTGAAATCTCCAACAATGGCACAGTAGCGAGCACCTGATTTTCATTTTAAGTATCAAAAGTACAAACCATTTTTAACGTATATTATTACTATCCCATTATGAAGCCGAACCTGGTGCCCATTCCATGAAATCCACTCGATGTTGCACGTTACGGTGCATTCCTAACAACTCAAATCTATACAAAGAACACAAAAGTATCAATAAACAAAAAAAATGAAGAATCTTCCCATAGCCAACCACTATAGGTGGTGTTTATATGTGTTTCTAAAGTGATTATTGCAACTTAAACAATAGGAATCAAATCACATGATTGAAGCTTGGGATACTCAATTTTCACATAGCATTTTCAAAAGATGGAGTGACGTTACATATCAAACTGATCTTCAAAAACAGATTATTTGACCCTAAATTATTAGCTAATCATAATCAAATTCAAATATTCACTATAATCTTAATATTACTTAAAAAAACATGGAAAAACATTGAAGGAAAGCATTGCAAAACTAACCCAGAAGCCATGTCTCTGAAATCAATATGGCGCTTCAATATCTCATCTTTTAGGTCTTTAAGAGCCTTATACCTGCATTCATTCATAACAAATACCAACCATAATATTAAAAAACAAACAAAAATTTACAAAAATTAGAGAAACCCATGTGCTCCTATTAATCAAATTCAGCAATCACCAACTAGAATACGTAGTAATCCAACAGAATCTGCATAACTCTCAAGTCTCAAAACTTCAACAACAAAAATATTTCCAAAATCGAACAAATACCTTTCACGAAGGTAAAGGGCGAAACCTTTGTGTGTAATCCCGTACTTAGATAGAAACCCAACTGGGTCGATTCCTTTTTCGCCGGACTCTGGGTTCTTTAACTGACGCTGCCGGTGTCTCGGCGGCGGCGACTGGCCGGAGGAAGCTGAACACCGCCATTTCTTGGTGGGGAAGACGACGGATCGCCGGAGAGTGGTGCTCCGGCGACTGACGGAGCCATCGGGTGTTGGCGGGAGAGGGATTTGAGTGAGTAGTGAGAGTGATGAAGGCATCAGATAAGAAATTGGGGAAGAAGAAACTGGGGTTTTGGGTTTACCACTTTAACGAACAATGTTGTTATCAATATTCATAAATGCCCCTTTACTACACTTTTCATAAGAATTCTTGACCTATAGAATAAGTCCGGTTATAAATCAGCGATCCAAATTTTTATACGGGTCGTATAGAACTATACGCATCATATAGGTGGATCGTATAGTATTATACGACACGTATAACTATCAGACAACCACTCTCCCCTTGAGTTTTTATCGTTTTTAGTATCTTTGAAGTTTGACCCTATATGCTGTGTATGATGCTATACAATACGTATAGAAGGTGTCAATTTATTTATTTGATGATTTTAAACATAATGATTGATTAAGACTCTTTTATAAACCGACTAACAAAAGGGGAAGTTATCTTCAATAGTATTTATAAACTTGTAATTTCTGATTTGTTGTCTTTAATTATAAATCAGGAAAAAATAATAACGTATATTCTCTAAATTTTACATCACCGGAAATACACAATGAATTTTAAATGAACTTAAAACATTAGTTATATTATATTAATTTATAAATAGATTGCAATTCAAATGCACTACTACCACTTTAAATGATTATAAATTAAAAAAACTAAATTTATAACTCATATTAAAATTCACTATACATCATATATGAATCTTCTGATAATAAGTGATGTCTCAACCAAATATTGTAGATTCAAAACATGTAGAATGAAGGTATTATGATTTTAGAAATACAATTGTGTTGAGTAGAGTGCGTATTTGCGGGTGAAAATCTGTTATAAGTTTCCATCTAATATTCTTATATTTGTTTATATATAAATAATTACAAAGTTTCTTTTTTCCAAATTTAAGGTTGCATTTCATCCAAGTTTTTTACTCCAAGATCCCTATTCCCCCCCCCCCC
>BJCO01157714.1:0-10734 GCA_018326465.1 Flaveria floridana | reverse complement strand
TCCAAAGCCAAGTCCAGAGCGCGTTGAGGAGAAGTGGTCATTCTCAAGAAGATGAAGAAGATGAAGATGATGAAGGTAGGTCGTCATAGGATAGTTTGATGGTTTGATGGTTTTTAGTGATGGTTTGATGGTTTTTAGTTATTGTTATGACTATTTTAAAACATTTGTTTGTGTAACTTTTAACTTATTAAATTTGGACAATTTTTTGTTTATATGCTATGTTTTTGCGATTGGTTTGATGGTTTTGATAGTGTGTACTGATTTGGAACAGCAGGTTTGGTCTGGTACCCAGAAAAATCTGGGTGGATTGCTGCAAATGCAGCCAAATTATTAAAAAAAAATTCTTTTTTGCGGCGATATATCGTCGCAAAAAAGAGTAAAATATATTGAAAAGTATCGCCGCAAAAAAGCTTTTTGGGCAAAATAATTGCGGCGATATATCGCCGCAAAAACTAGGAGTTCGTCGCAAAAAATATCGTCGCAAAAGATTTATCTCAAAATTTTATTTTTTTTAAAATAAGTGGAGCCCACAATAAAAATCGTCGCAAATTTCGTCGCAAATAACATTGCGACCACCTTTTTACGGCGACATTGTTGCGACGAAAATTTCGTCGCAAATAATATATTGCGACGAAAATGTAGCTTTTTGCGACGATATTTATCGCCGCGAAAAAGCCTTTTTCTTGTAGTGAAACTTACACATCCATATAGTAAAGTCACACAATCATTAGAACAATGGAGTTACGTATACGTAAACAGTTAACTAGTATTCGTTTATTGATTACGGTTGATTTCCAAGACTTTCGAAACATTTATCTCAACATTTTCGAGTTTGTGATGCCTAGAACAATAAAAATCTATACTAGTTTAGAGAAAACAAGGATAATTTTTTGATTTTTAGATGGTTTTGTTGTTATAGTGAATTGGAACAGGGTTGATACGTATATGCAAGTTTTGTAGATTTTAATGATTTCGTTTTGTTGTGATATAAGGCATACTAGTAGAAGTCATAGTCGTTTAGTGGGATCATGAAAAAATATTCAATTTTAGATGGTTATATTATTCTAGTTAAGTGGAAAAGGATTGATATGTATACGTAAGGTTTGTAGAGTATCATGAAAACTACTAATATTATGAGGTCTAATATGAACATTACTAATCTATCAAGCCTAAAATTTTGAAGAAACCTGAGCCTGTATTGTTGTGTTTTAAGGTATGCTTAGTACAAGTAAAAGTCGTAGTCATTTAATGGGATCATGGAAAAATATTCATTTTTAGATGGTTTTGATAATATTGAAAATCCATCAAGTATTGACACGTATATGTAAGGCATCTACTATTCATATGCAGTAATAATGTATGATATGTAATATGGATTATAATTATGTTACGTGTTTCATTTGTATAGACCAAAAACGGTAATCAACATGTATTTTTTGGTAAATTTATATGTGGTTTTCTACTGCAGTGAAGAACAAAACACCGTTCGATATGTCATCAAGTAAGTGTGTTCATTTATATGGTTTAACATACACAAAATATGGACACATACATGTTATTTTAACATCTTACTATGCAAATAGAAGAATAGCAAAAGAATTGCTAAGCGTACATTTTTAAAGTTCACAAATACAGTTGATGATCCGATTGAACCAGAGGACTTTCAAGTAACACCGATGGATATAAGAGGTAATGATATGTGTTTAAATATTTATATGTACGCAAGAAATAAATTATATTGAGGCTTGATTTTTTATATTGGGTTAGAAAAGCCCACACATAAATATAATGAAGGAAATGAATGATGTATGCAAGGGTGCTGAGGACCAAGATGGTATCTGTATGAAATTATATTGATTGTGTTGTATTATGGTAATGTTGTTTGTTTGTTTTACAATTGCAAAGCGCAAGAAAACATTGAAAGAAAAAATGGAAATACTGAATGAAGTTAAGGAGAATTTCAAGAAAATAGACTATAGGTTGAGCAATCGTTAAAATCATGTCTCAACATGTATCCATCATCCTTTTGAGCGGATTCAAACTCCATAATATCAGTTACTTCAAAAACAAGTTGTGTCCATACTTGAGGTTCATGAATAGCACTTTCAATGATCCTGGTGTCTTTAGTTCATTTATTTTTTACTCTATGTTTCATAAATTCATCTCCTTCGCATGTAATCACATCTTCCATTTCAACGAACAATGATATAACTCTATATATCTATCGTGAAATGCATCCACTTCTTTACTATCTGGGAATAGTTATTTAGCTTCTCGAATAGGCTGTTTAAATTTCACTTTCTCTTCTATATTAATAGTCTTTATTGACTTAAGTATTGATAGACTTCGCTGCATTTAATTGGAAAACTATCAAGTTATGCACATCACGAAAACATATTAACAAAACATACTATAAATGTTCAATACCGTAAGTGTGCTATTATCATAAACCAACGATTCATCAACCTCTTCTGGCTTTTTCCATCATCATGCTTCTCATTATTGGAATCAATGCTATAATCATGCTCTTGAACATATTGTTCAACTATGTCTCCTAAACCAAAGCCCCTGCCTTGAATATCTCGTGGTCTTCTATTCTTTTTAGCTTATTCACTGACCAATATGAAAGTGGAGACATTTTGTTTTCAATATCCATGACCGGGCATGTCACACGATCCACATACAAAAGATACATTTAAATTCAAGCGGTTAATAATAGTAAAAGCACGCTCACAAGTAAGACACAATTAACTGTTACACACCTGTTCCTGGAATCAACATTGTACTTAAACCTTTCATATATTTTTATACGTATATGTACGGTTGCAAAACATACGCATATGTTATACTAAATGAGATAAACTAATATAACCATCTATTCAATTATTCCCTGTATATGTAATGGTAATGCTGATAAAAAACACAACTTACTAAATTATAATGCAATTTATAAGTTATAGCGTACCGTTAAAAATTTTGATCGGACCCACAAAGTTGCACGTCAAGTTGCATCTTGTCCAATTGTCTTTACACTTTTTGATTGCTGTCTCTATACATCCGATCCACACCAATGAAACTCCTTAATATCGGTTTCCAGGCTCATTTGCTTCACCACTCCACATATACACTTCCCATTCTTACTACTAGAAACCATTGTGTTGTAAAAAAGAACCAAGAAATCTAGTTTGAAATCAAAGTAGTCGTCGTAATTCCTTCAACAATTTCAGACGGCCCAACATTAACATCATCGTAACGCGTCCTCCATTTTGCATAATCTATTGTCTCCCCCTCACTATCTTTACTTAACAAATCCCCCCCCCCCCACATTTGAATTCCAATCAATTTGTATATTGCATCTCTGTCCACCTTCGCATCTCCTTTGCTAGTGCTTATGACTAATCTTTATGGGTCAAGCATGTCAACAACATAATGTCCAAGTTTAGCAGGGATTTGAACCTTAATAATCTACCAAAACCCATGCTCATGATAGATTCTTTTTGTTTGTTATTCAACATTGAAACGGCTATGAAAAACTGCTTAGGTGAGGAACGTGTACGAATCCTAAACCATCTTTTTTCTAAGATTACCTTTTTTTTCTCTCCTTTTTAACTTTACTTCCTTCTGCCCTTACATCTATCAAGGCAAATAGTTTTTCTTTGTCACAGCTCACGTCTTCTTTTATTTTTAAAAAATTTCACTCTTAACCCTCAAGTTAACTATGTATACACTTTATACCATTTATTTATCAATTCTTTTTTGAAATACTCACAATGTTGTATTTTATCTATTTTTAACACTGCTTAGGTGAGGATTGTGTACGTATCCCAAACCATCTTTTTTCTAAGATTACCTTTTTTTTCCTCACCTGATTGCAGCTTCCATGAAGCTAGGGGTCTCAATAGTTCTCTCTCCTCTTTCCTTCTTCTTTCTCTCCCTTTTCTCATCTTCAATCTACTCAGAGGTCATGATCCTCTTCCATTTATCAATCAATGGCCTGTATGAGTCAGGGTGAAGAGGGCTTTGGCATTCATCACTTGGTGTAGCATTTGACCTTTGGCCAGGGAGAGGCTGTGAGACACCTTCACCAGCTTGTGGCTCATTGAGGATACTGGGTACTAAAGCAGTTCCTGTCTCAAGGTTCATAGGTTCAACTACTGGGCCTTCAACAGTGGTTTCCCATTTAAAGCTAATCTAAAGGTCTGCCTTAATATTCAGTTGACTAACAATTTTGACTGCTTGCCTTTGTCCATATAAGTAGTATCTCTTCTAAACTCGTTAAGAAACCTTTGCTGTGTCAGCTTGCTTGTTATGACTTAGGTCAATCAAAGGAAAGCTCTCATAGTATCTCAGGGCTAAGCAGTTAAATCGGTGAACTATCGGATATCGGTCACTAACCGATATTTGATCAGTTCTCGCAGTGATATATCGGTAATTGCATAATATATATATATATATATATATATACACATATATATATATATGTTGAATATAAAACAATAAAACCCATATAATATTAATAATAAGATACTAAGTTAGTCAAGTAAATAGTCAAAATACTCAAAAACTAAAAATCAATAGTTAGTATTTAAACATGATGACATAATCTAATCAAAAGACTCAAATAGATTAGTCCAAAATCAAAATGCAAAATCCAACTTCTCTAGAACAGCTTCTCTATTGCAATAATGCAAAATCCAAAATCAAAATGCAAAATCCAGCTTCCCTATTGCAATTGCAGTAATAGCTTCTCTAAAATCTCAGTCCATCATCAAGTGTCAAGTGTCTACAACAGCTTCTCTATTGCAATAATGCAAAATCCAAAATCAAAATTCAAAATCAAAATCCAAAATCAAAATCCAAACAACATTACAATAATCAAAATCCAAAATTAAACTCTAGTTTAGCTTCTCTATTGTAATAATGCAATCAAATAACAACTAAAAGGAAAGAAATAAGTGAAATCAGACCCACCTGAGTGCCACCCGAGCTTGTTCACCGATCACTCATCGAAATCAGACCCACCCAGTCGAAATCAGACCCACCCTAGCGAAATTAGAACCGCTTGTTTGTTGTTGTTTGTTGTTGTTCACTGATCACCTGAGCGAAATCAGACCTATTGAAACATCACACATCGGTCGACTTGTTCAGTTGTTCGTTGCTACCTTACTGGTCGATTTGTTCACTGATTTCAGAAACATCAAAGTGTTGGTCAACTTGTTATTAATTTAGGGTTATTGGGTTAGTGGGTACGATAAAATCGGTGATATGACCGATATTTAGCGGCAAAAATATCGGCGATATATCGGTAATATCGGCCGATATTATCGCCACCGATATAATGACAGATATTTTGGACCGATATGTTAGCTGGAGACTGATAACCGATATATCGGTGATATATCACTGATATATCGACCGATTTAACTGTATAGTCTCAGGGTTTGAAAATTGAAAACTTCTTGTTACCCTTGGGATCTAAAGAGTACCAGAGCTCTTCTATCAGCATCATACCTCTATCCTACTAATGGATTGTCGGCAGGGTAGGATGGGATAGACATAGCCCTTGGGATTCCCTCCTCAAATAGGCTTTGAATCAGGGCATCTATATCACTATGAACCTAAAGAGGTTGTTGTGTATGGGTAACTATAAGTGAAGATAGTGATACCTCTATGCAGAACTCCTAGGTTTTATGGATTGAAGTTAGGACTTCCTCCCCCTTTTTGGTAGCATCACCCTCTTGATTAGGGGAGCTAAGGGTTAGGTCCACCACATCCATAGGTTCTTGTGGACCTGGTTGGCTTTGCCTGACAGATCTCCTTACTAACTTGCCCTTAAGATCGGTGATCTCAAGTTGCTGATCAATGACCTGCCTTTACAAGGTAGCCACCTGAGATTCCAGGTGACTTACCTTTAAAACTAAATAGGTGCAAGTTTTGGATAGTATTTGCACCTTTAGTTGTAGACTCCCCTTATCTTCATCAAAAGAATCATGGGGGATGAGATGACATAACCAAAGTCATCTCCCTCACCACCAGCTTATGGTTCTTGGCTACTGGATTTCCCCTGCTTAATAACACCTTCAAAAGAAGTGTTAAGGGACCAGGTGGCCATGGTTGAGGTCTTAAGGGTATAACCAGTTACAAAAGTGAGAGCCTCTTCTATATGGACATCCTAAAAATGTTCAGGGAAGTCCACCTCAGTTAGGGGTGGATGATGTGGGTTAGATATGGGTGTTTCAGGAGCACTCATCTCTCCTTGAGCAGGGAAGGAGAATAAATACTTATGCTACTCACTAAAACCCATATTGATCATCATCATATAATTGGAGGTCAGGGATATGTTGGTTTAAGTCTAATGGCTAAGGATGGTAGTTGTCCCCTGAAGGTTGATAACCAGACTTTTGAGACTCAGGGTGAAGGCTTGAGGCTTGGGCAATGAGCTCATCAGGTTGAGATAATAGTAGTGGTTTGCTGCTTAAGGGGAAGTAAGAGCTATTGGTTCCAATTCCTTCTACATGGGTGATTGTATGGGGGGCCTGCTCAATCTGAATAGAATTAACAGGGGTTCATTTGGATTTTCTTGAGTAGGTTATGGTTATTTTTGGCCGTGTGGGTGGTATAGATGTAGAAGGTGTGGGTTCAACATTGACAGATGCTATCAAGTTATCACCTTAAGCAATGAGCTATAACATTTTTTATGACCAGGGCTGTTTCTACCCCTAAGAAGCCAACAATGGTCTTTCTTATTATTTTAAATATGTCGGGCTTTAGTTGTCCCAATTTAAGATTAGCACCTAATCCCCTTAACTGTGAGCCCAATTAACAGTTAAAAAGGTGCTGGATATATCTAGGGAATGTGTAGTACTCTATGGAGTACAAGTTTGCCATTATACGCGTGATAGGTTGTATACATGTAGGTATACGTATCGTATGCGTTCTGCGTTCTTTGATGCATGTGCTTTGGTTTTTTATACGTAAGTATATATATGTTCCTGAGTGTGTGCGTGTTCTTGATGTGTGTGTGTGGGTATGCGTAGGGTGTGTTCTTCGGTATGCACGTATGTGTGTTTCTTTGCTCCTGATTCCAGTGTACTATATGTGTGTTATGTATGCATGATATGCATGTTTATATTCTGCGATGCATAAATGGATGGATGGATGGACTCTCTATGTGAATTGTGAGTTCCACCATAAGAGTTGACTTTTGTTTTGGTGTACGACTAAGTGTTAGAATACTTGATGTTTCTGGATATATGTGATGTATTATATATATAAGATAATGTTTGTCATGTATATATATAAAAGCATTATATATAACCTTGTGTATTATATATGGATTTTATATATATATATATATATATATATATATATATATATATATATATATATATATATATATATATATGCATATATGTGTATATATGTGTGTGCGTGTGAGTGTGTTCTAGCTTGGATACGTGTTGCATTGTGCACGAATGTCTGTGGGTGCAAGCACTAGATGGTATGGTGAAATATGCGTGAATGTGAAGAGCATTAGATATGTGTCCATTGCGTATTTTATGTGAGGGCATGGGTGAGTAGGTGCATAAATTACTTTAAGGGTGCTATAATTGGTCAACGTATGTAACATTTCATGTTTCTGTTATCATACCGTAAACTTTCGTTATTCTAAAATGGTTGGATTTGTCATATTAAAAACTTCAGGGTCTAAAATCATCATAAAACTCTCTTGTTATTCCTTGTTTATCTGTTAATCTTAATAAAATTAAATAATTAATAATTTAATTATTATCTATTTGGTTACTTATAAAATTTAATCACATAGTATATTTTTAAAAGAAAAATCTTATAAATACTAAAATTTAGCGGAAAACCTAAATCCGTTAACTTTCCCCTTTGTGAGCATTAATAAACTAACTCCTTTTAACCTTTCGGGACTTTAATGTAAATTTTGGAACTTAATTTAAAAATGGAGGGACTAAAGCTGCCAAGAGACAAAACTTTTAAGACATTTTTCCCCTTCTTCTCTTCCTTCATGCTGACAGAACGCCCCCCCCCCCCCCCCCCCGCGTCTGTCCCGCTCAATCACAATTCGGCCGGATTTCACGCGTGCATTACCAATTAACGTGTTTGCTAGTCATTAACCACTTTAGTCTTCCGCTTTAAACACCAATTCAATCAACCAAGTCCGTTTCCTCATCGGATCCCAACTTCGACACCCATCGAATATCTCTGGCCACCATATCATGAAATTGAACACACCCACATCACCAATTATGCCTCGCAAACAAACCCCAAGTAACCAATTTCCCTAGTTTACTCATCCGCTCATCGATTCGTCCAATTTTTCCTCTTTTTCGGCCGCCGAACTTCGGACCACTATATCTCTATCAACACTTAACCATATCAGGTAATTTCTTGTGTTTCTGGTTTTTAACATCGTAGGGATCAAAAGCCCTAAACTAACACATGTTATCGTATTCTAATCGGTGGTCAATTGGGGGTTGAAAATACCTAGGGTTTATATGATTCTTGGTTTAATTTTCGAATATGTTTATGTCATATTATGAATCAGATTTCTAACAGTTTAGAGTTGTAGCCAGGTTAGTTGTGTTTTGGTTGCCTTATACCTAAGGTCACGGGTTCAACCCACTTCCAACCCATTTAATTTTTAAAAGCCATTTTAACACTTATTTAATCCTGGATAATTTATTTTTAATATATATTATTATTTAAAAACTTTATAAATCACTTTGTTGCATATTTATTTCCTTTCATTTTTACTTAGATGATTAGTATAAATAATTATTCAAACTTTAGACAAATTAATAACAATTTAGTTAATCATATCAAATAACTTGTAAACACATATATAATCCGAGTGTCAAAAGTCGTTGACCATATAATAATTACTCTTATTTACAATTACTTCGTTTAACATGTTAATTGCGATTATCATATTCCTACAATTAATAGATGTTGTATATCACATATTATTTGTAATTAATCATTATCCATTATTCACTTTTGATCATATCATTCTATAGTTAATTTTTTTTATTATTTCAATCTATTAATTTCAAAACCCCTAAATCGGAAACCCTGGAATATATTGAAACCCTAAATCCCCAAAATTGATTTGTGAACCCTAACTCTCGACTCACGATTCGATCATTTTTGTTTAGCATTTATTTTAAGCATATCCATTATTATTCCAATCTAGGGCAATTCATGGATTTGTCCTTGTACGATAATCCAATAATTTTTTTACCATTTGCTCGAGGATTTTGCTTCGAGGTGAGTTTCCATACCCCAGTTTACTTTATTTCACATCTTTTCGGGTGAAGCATGTTAATCGTATAAACGTACACTTGTAAATTTTTTCAATACTTATAACGCACGTGCAATTCATCTTGTTAAATTGTCATGGTTATTTGAAATATTGTTGAATATTATATGATAGTTATCTTGTAAAACAATCATTAACTATTGCTAGTCTAGCGACGTCATAGATCTATGTGCTTGACAAGCCTATTTGATGCTAAAGCCGAGGTTATTGCCGACTCCTGATGATGTAATCTTGTACATCATGGGAACCAAATGCACTTAGCTAATTGTAAATTTTGTTGTGGCCATATATTGTCAAGGTTTGATTGTATCGTTATTCTGTCTATATATTCTGTTATTATTTCGTAACCTATGACTTGAATTGTCTCTTAAAAGGTTTTCATATGTATGTACAATCTTATGGGAACTCACCTACATTCATACATTGAATTTATTTTTAACATTTTTCAGGAGGTTCTCAAGCTTAATTGTTCATTCCCGAAGAATTAAATTCATCTAGGATTGGACCTAGAATAAAATAAAGAATTCATTTTTATTATCTTGAACTTATTATTTAGTTTATGTTATGGTTGTTTGTTTGAACTTATGGTTGTAATTTACAATTTGAATCCTTATGATTAATAATATTTACACTTTGAGATAGCGTTATATGACTTTGAACAATATTAACCCTCATATCTCAATGTTTCCGCCATTAAGGTTGGGGTGTGACAACGTACACTAATTTATATTGGTTATGTGCTATTAAAAGTATGGGATATATTATAAATAGACCATATAATTAAAGTGTAATTTATATGTCATAACTGGATTCCTTGTATCTAGGTGTGAGGTTATGTTTGACTGTATTGCTTGAGAATGGGAAACAATAGTTAGTCTGCGTCGTAACCGAACTGTCACATCCTGGCGGAAGCTTGAACGATACGGGTGGACTTTGACTAACTTTTATCAGAGTGCATCGTTTATAGAAACATAAATATAATTATAATATATATAAACATAACATAGACATGCTTTTATTAATAATAGAGGAATTACATCTTTCACATAAGTTACAAAATTAGATGTAATTAGTTAACAACTAGATTACAGCATGTCTAAAACCTATGAAAATGAGCGTCAACATACACGCTCCCGTCAACTATATTGACGGTTAGCGTGACGCAGACCCTCCCAACAACTTCACCCCATCCATTGTGAACTTCAAAGCTGAAATCAAATGAATTACTCATTCTTGAAAAAGTACACTTAAACTTGTCAACAAAAATGTTGGTGAGAACATAGGTTTAATCCAGATAAATATTTTGTTAATGTATCAATTACAACCAAACCTGCTCACAACATAATCATACTGTCACGAAATAATTCACAAAATCAGATAATATT
>BJCO01157676.1:0-15173 GCA_018326465.1 Flaveria floridana | reverse complement strand
CTATGATAGTGGGCTTAGGGTAAGTAGCACCACTCGTTAGATAAGAGCATATTGTTCATATGAATCAACTACTAGTTTGATTAAGGTTTTCCTCATTTATATGTCAAATGAAATGATACCTGATGTCAATATGTTTTGTCTTGGTGTTCTTGGCAGGATTTTTTATGATAGAAATAGCACTCTTGTTGTCTATGTGGATAGGAGTCTCCATGAAGTTGAAACCATAGTCTAACATCTGATTTTGAATCCATAGTAGTTGAGCATAGCAAGTTCCAGCAGCAATGTATTCAGCTTCAGCAGTTGATGTAGAGACGCACGATTGCTTCTTGTATTGCCAAGAGATGATCCTTCCACCAAGAAATTGACATCCTCCTGATATGGATTTCTTGTTAATGTTACAACGACCATAATCACTGTTAGTGTAACCATAAAGATTTAAATCCTTGTTCTTTGGAAACCAAAGGCCTAGTTGGGAGCTCCTTTAAGATGTCTAAGAATCCTTTTGACATCAATTAGATGAGACACCTTAGGAGCAGCCAGATATCTTGTGCAGATGCAAGTGGAAAACATGATATCATGTCTGCTTGTAGTGAGATACATTAGAGATCCAATAATTGCCTTGTACTGATGTTGATCAGTGTCCTCCCCCTTGAAATCAGGACAAAGATTATGATTTCTTTGTATAGGTGTCTTAGCTGGCTTACAATCTTTCATCTCGAATCTTTCTAAGATATCCTTAACATACTTATATTGATTGATGAAGAACCCTTCTTCCATATTTTTCACTTGAATTTCTAGGAAGAAATCCATCTTTCCTATAGAACTCATTTCAAATTTCTTCCTCATTATGCTTTCAAATTCTTTGCATATTTGGTTGTTGGATGAACCAAATATAATATCATTGACATAGACTTATACAAGCAACATATCTTTCCCAGACTTCTTTATAAACATTGTCTTGTATATGGTACCTCTGGTGTAGCCATTCTTTAGAAGAAACCGAGACAATGTCTCATACCACAACCTAGGTGCTTGGTGTAACCCATAAAGAGCTTTGTCTAATTTGCACATATAGTTGGGGTGCTGTGGTCTTCAAATCTAGGTGGATGACAAACATAGACTTCTCTGTCGATATCCACATACAGAAATGCACATTTGATGCACATTTGACATCAAGTTGATGGACTGTGAAGTTCTTGGATGCTTCAAAAGCAAGGCAGATTCTCACGGCCTCAAGTCTTGCAACAGGTGCAAAGACATCAGTGTAATCTATCCCTTCCTCTTGTGTGTATCCTTGAACTACAAGTCTAGCCTTGTTCTTGATGATCAAACCTCTATCATCTCTTTTATTCCTGAACACCTACTTGGTGCCAATAGGTACTTGACCAAGTGGCAATGGACATAGGTTCCATACTTTTTGTCTCTTGAATTAAAGCAACTCCTCTTGCATTACTTCAACCCAACTATTGTCCTAGAGAGCTTCTTCCAACTTCTTAGGTTCCATCTGGGAGAGAAAGCATAAGTATAAGCAGACATTCCCATTATGAGTTTGTCTTCTAGTTCTCACACCTTCTAAGACATCCCCAATGATGTTCTCAGCTGGATGAGTGTTGTGAATCCCGAGTCTTGGAATCACATCTAGTTACATAGATAGATCCAAGTTTGAAAGATTTTGCTCAAGATTGTGAACATTGATTCTAGCTGGTGTCTCACACTCATCCAATGAGGACTGATTGAATGAATGAGTGACAACATCAATGTTGTTTTGATATGAAGCAGTATTAAAAGTTTCATGTTCCTCCAGATTACTATCTTCATCAGCTTGGTGTTGAGAGTTGGAGTTGTCAACTGATGAATTTTGAGGCTCCACTAACTGACAACTTGTTGAAACTCCACCATTTCCTATCTTCTAGGAGAAATTGCAGTATTGGGAGTTTGCTCTTCATGTCTTGTTCGAGAAATTGGAATAGGTCTGGATAACTTAAACAGTTGATCAACAGAGAAGTCATTTTGAATTCCTGTTCTATCTAAAACATTCTCACAAGATGGTTTGAAATAGTTAGGAAACAAGTCTAAGTCAAAGATATGGACAGGGCCATTCCCCTTAACATAATGAGTGGCCTCATTTACAATGATATTGGATGTTTCCTCAAATTATTGATTCTTAATGTTGTATACTCTATAATCTTTAGAGCATGAAGAGTATCCAACAAATATAGCATCATCTAACTTTTTAGTAAATTTTCCAAATTGTCTTTCTGTTAAGTATGGTACACCTGCTGCCAAAGGACCTTAGAAAGCCAATGAACGGTGGCCTCTTATTCCATAGCTCATAAGGGGGTTTTCCATGGGGCTTAATAATAAGAACCCTGTTGTCCACATAACATGCAGTGCTGACTGCCTTCTGTCCAGAAAGTTTGAGGTCGCTTTGAATCAGCTAACATAGTTCTTGCAGCCTCAATAAGTGTCTTGTTCTTCCTTTTAGCAACATCATTCTGTTGAGCAGTTCTAGCTGTACTATATTGCCTGGTAATCCCTTTTGAATTACAGAATTAGTCAAGAACTTGATTCTTAAACTCGGTCCCTTGATCACTTTTGATTGTTTTTACCTTGTGATCAATTTGATTTTCTATTTTAAGAATAAAAGATTTTAACATTTAAGCGGTTTCATCCTTTGTTCTTAAAAAGAATACCCATATGAATCTTGTAAAATCATCAACAATCACAAGGCAATATGATTTCCTTCAAATGCTCATTATAATTATGGGACCAAAAAGATCCATGTGCAATAAGTGTAACGGAGAGGTGATGGAATTCACTTCTTTGGATTTGTGGGTTGCCTTATGTTCCTTTCCTTTAAGACAAGCAACACTCTTTAAAGAAAAACTCATTTTTAGGCACTCCATGTACCAAGTTATTTTTAACCAGTTTATTCATGGTTTTTAAATTAATATGACAAATGTTTTTATGCCAAAGAGTTGATTCATCACCATTTGCTTTGGAAAGAAAGCATGAAACTTCTCCCAGTGGGGAAGCATTGTTCATATCCAGCTTGTATATATCCCCTTTCCTAGGAGATCTAAGAAGCACCAATTCCTGAGAAATTGTCATCTCGGATATGAGGATAATGCACTCATGCTCTTTGAAAAGCATTTGGTGCTTTTGATCACAAAACTGAGAAACAATCAAGAGATCGTGTTCAAGCTGTTTGACAAAGTGTACTTTGTCAACTTTTAACTTACCATCGGATACATTCCCTCTACCAGAAATGTATCCTCTGGCTTCACCTCCAAATTGAACAGTACCTCCATCAAAATGTTGAAATTATTGAAGAGATCTGTTCCCTGTCATGTGCCTGGAGCATCCACTGTCTACAATCCAAATATTTCCATTCTTGTCATGTGGATGTCCCTACATATAAGGTGAAATGATTAGTTATTATTGGAAGCCTAGGCCTTATTGGTCTTGGGCTCTTTCAATGTTGATGACATAATTGAACCAAAATGTATGCATGGAGGTTCAACTATGGTTTGTAAAGAAGAGGCTTGGGCTGCAACATCTTGTTTGATCTTCCATTTCATCCTATAGTTGATCAGTGTAGATTAGCTTGAAGAGACTTGATTAGCACGACTTGCTTCCGAGCCTTCTTTGTTCTTAGAAGAAGTTATCACCGCCTTTTCTTCCAAAGCAGTCTACTTCTTGGAAGATTTCAAAGGATTCATGTTATTCCTATGTTTGGTCTTGGGCTTGTCTTCCAAGGCTATTTTCCTTTTGGAAGAATGAGTTTCTTCCGAAAGCAACTTGACTTCAAAAACAAGCTTTCCATTTTTAACATTTGAAACATATGATAAGGTCCAAATGTGAAACCTTCCTTGACTCCTTCTATCTTAACATTATTTGCTTAATGTGTGCTTGTAGGATTGTAGTAACAATCTTTGGCCATGCGATTGTGCAAGCCACATATTATGCAATCAATGTTAACTTTAATAGGGCATGAGGGCTGTTGTTTCTTGCACTTCTTGTCTTCTTTAATAGCCTTCCCCTTTAACTTCTGATTCTTCAGCTGGATAGGAGTACTGGTACTACACTCCTTTCCTAAATCAAAGTTTCCAGCCACTTAGAATCCAGCTGAGATGAACACGCCCTTTTGCCTCGGGTCTATTTTCATCTTGGACTCAGCTACCTTCTTAGCAGCTTTCTTAGCTGCCCTGATCTTTTTCTTTTTGTCTTTAGTGGTCAGAGGTTCATCCTCAGCTGTGTGGATTAGGTTTTCTACCTTATCCTTCACTGTGGTGGTCACCATTATTACATCATTCTTCTTCTTAAAGGGGAGTGGATCAGTAGTTGGAACTTGCTCATCAGCTCCACGCCTTGGTTGTCTTATAGACACATAAAAATGTGGTGGAGCAGTTTTACTGGTTCCCAATCCACTCTTATTTTGATAGCACATCTTTGAGTGGGAGGATGATGCAAGAATTGTGTTCAAGCTATGCTCTTGAATAGCATACTTCTCTGCTTTAGCGTCAGCTATTAGTAGCTGGGCTTGAGCCTCAGTCAACTTAGAATTCAAATATTTTATCTAAGTCTTGTAGTTTGAGTGTTCATGCTTTAAAGAGGATACAGTTTTCTCTAACTCATCAATTTTAAATTTATAGTCAAATTCTGCTATCTTGAAATCAGATTTTAGTATATTTAAAGACTCAATATCAAACTTGATCTCCTTGTTGTAGTCCTGATACATTTAGCCTAAGCTATACAAGCAGTAGAACAGAGATGTTCATATACCTTAGCATCATTGGTTCCAGCCATGCGAGCTTGAGCAGGGGTCATATCTTGTACCATGAAGCTCCAATCAACTTCCTGAGCAACAACTATAGTTTGCTGCTTAGTTGGCTTGGTTGCAGCCTTTGGGGTAGCATGACGTTGAGAGGCTTGAGCTGCTCCAGTATTAAATCTAGGAGCTTTGCATTTCCTTACAAAATGACCAAGTTGGTTACAGTTGTAACATTTGGCTTTTGACTTATCAAACCCAAACTTGCTGTTAGTTGGGTTCTAGGGGAATTCCCTTCCAGTTCTCTTAAAGAACTTCTTTACTCTATACGTTAGAAGAGTCATCTGTTGGACAAGGTCCATGTATTCCACATCATCTAGACTGAAATACTCTAGATCATCAAAGCTGTAACACTCGAAATTTTTGTAAAATAAAAGAAAGAAAAGCAATAAGAAAAGAAAAAGAAAAGTATGTTGAGAGAAAATAAAATGGACAAAAGTAGAGGGACTAAAAGTGCAAATAGGACAAAATATTATTATTATTATGTTTAAAGTGGGCAGGGCCTCCCACTACTTCTATTACATCAACTACTTCGACAAATTTAGAGAGAGAAAGCAGAGTTCTTCGGTTCTAGAGAGAGAAGTACCTGATCTTCACCTTGGTAAGTGAATTTTTGCATAATTGGTGCGGTTTTTATGGGTTTTTGACCATGAAACTGAGTTCTATATGTTCTTATGTGTGTATATGTGTTCGGTTGGATGTTTTTGCCATGTTTAGGTATTAGAAATCTTTGAAAGTTTGAATTTGAAGGATAGGTGTTTGGAAGCAGTAAAGGTAAGTTAGAAGACCCCGGTTTTTACTTGTTTTATCACTTCTTTGAGGCTGAAAATGTATGTACATGGTTTTTACAAAAGTTGTATGTATACCCGTAAGTATTTATGCATGTACTCTGATGTTGTATGATTGTTTATGCTTTGTTAGTGCTTATAATGGTAGTAACAAGCTTAGAACAGGTTAATATGATATTTGAGACTGAAAATAACTAAAAAATACGCTAGATAACTGGCCATGCGCCCAAATAGGGCTCATGCGCCTGAAAAATTGACTTAGAAAGTCTAAGTAGGTTGATGCGCCCAAATAGTGCCCTTATACGCCCGAACAGTAGCTCATGCGTCTACATAATGCCTTAGAAATACTAAGTGCATGTTCATATGCTTGAACAGTGGTTCATGCACCAAGGAAATTTGCCCAGACGCCTAAGTGTGAGGGTCAGGCGTCCCAATAGTGCTCATGCGCCCAACTTTTTACTCAGGCGCCTAAGTGTAGGCCCATGCACTTGAACAGTTCATGCGCCCAAGTGTTAGGCTGAAAAATAATCAAGTATAGAGTTCATGCGCCCGAAGAGTGTTGATGCGCCTAAGCAGGGCTTATGCGCCTGAATAGTGCCCATGCGCCTGAACACTTAGAATTTTTTTTTGAAATTTGGAAAAAATCAGATTTTAGACCCTAGTTTTATGCCCTGTTCTTATGTTCCTTATATATATTGATGTATGACTTTAGGTGGTGTGTCTATAATCATAAATGCAAAGTATTATCATTAAAGAAAGAGATAAGATTAATGATAATGAAAGTGGAACATAAAGAACGAATGAAAGAAAAGGCTTGCAAGCAGAAGGATCAGAACTCATTGAGAGTTGTTAGCTCAACTGTGCGTATTATAGTATGCAATTTTGGCTAACCCATGAGGGCTCACACATGGGGATCAGTCTTGGTGACTGATCCATAGTACGAAACGGGATCCTTGTCACTTTACCCCGGAAATGATGTGGCTTTGTGCCTGGATATGATGTGGCTTTATGCCAGGAAATGAAGTGGCTTTGTGCCCGGAATGGTGGCTGTGGGCCATGATGGGTAAAGTTTTGATAGGATCTAGAAACAATGAAAGATAATGATGAAGTACGAAACGAACGAATGCGTGCGATAATGAATGATGAATAAGGTTATACCTTGTTGTGTATACGACGAATGCTCATGTATGAAACTAAAGAAAGTATTTTATTGAAAAGAGTATTTTCGTATATGGACTGTATAAAGTATTTTAACACTTTAAAACTAGAACTCACTCAGCAACGCTGACTTTTATACATTTTCAGTTGGCAGGTAATTTTGCTGAGGATGGCACACGGGGAGGCTACTCGACATGACAAGACTAGCATCCATTCACGCATAATATTATTGTTATTTTGTAATGCAATTAAATGAGCTTTTGTAACTTAAACAATGTTGTATTGCTTAACAACAGTATTTCTTAATGAAATGAAATAGTTTTCTAATGAAATTCCGCTGCTCATTTTATGAAAATATGTATTGTTATATGTAATACTGCGATGATTGTCCAACTATGAGGTCTCAGGGAAAAGGGCCTTACATGTTGGTATCAGAACCATAGTTTAAGAGAATTAGGTTAATATTTTCAAAAACCTAAACTTAAACCAAAAATGGGACGAATGGGGAGATGACAGCCTGAGTAGCTACGTGCCATCAGGTAATTCTTTTCTTAAGGTTAACCAGTATTATGTACGTATGCTATTTGATTTACGTGCTCTTAGTAGATTTAGATACTAATGTAGTCAGGATAGGAAATGCTTAGGGTGTGAAGAGTAAAGTAAGTGGCTAATCACAACTGGCCACTGTAATTAGGAACTTATTATACTCAACATAAAATGAGCTATTACCTTGAATGACCGTATTAGTATTTGAATCTTATAGTGTTTAGAGATGGCTGGAGGTCGATCTTCTAAGGCTTCTAGAGGTGGAGCACGTGGTGGACGTTGCGCTGAACGTGTTACGAGGAATTGGGCTAGGACTGTTAAAACGACAAGAGAAGAGCCCGAGATCCATCACTAGGAAGGTGGTGATGAGAGTGCGAACTTGAGGGCCTCGGTGAAAGAGGCAGTAGTGGAGGAGGTTCATCAAGTCATGCAAATGATTCTGCCGACTGTGGTGACTGCAGTGATTAAGGCTGTGAGGGAGGATGAAAGGAAGGAGAAGAGGAGGACCACTAGGAGAGAAGAAAGTGAACAACCGAAGACTGAGACGGTTGTCTCGAGTGAGGAGGAGGAGGAAGCTGTGCAGGAAACTGTATGTGATTATAACTATGGGGCATTTCAAAGGTGCAAGCCCCTGACTTTTGATGGCAATGGCAATGCTGCAGCTGCCAACCACTGGGTACGGGAGATGGAAGCGGTGTTGGAGATTAGTAAGTGTCGCGAGGACCAAAAAGTGAAGTTCGCCACTCACTCATTTGTTGACTTGGCATTGTGTTGGTGGGACAACATTGTCCAGGCGAAGGGTAGCAGGGCCATCGGCAGGATGAGGTGGACAGAGTTGAAAAAGATGGTGATTGAGGAGTTCTGTCTTCCCAGAGAGTTGGACAAGATTGAGAGGGAGTTCTTACAGCTGGGGCGGGAACCATGACGCAGCAATAGTACACTGCTATGTTTAATGAAATAGCGAGGCTATTACCGGATCAGGTGACGCCGGTGTCGAAAAAGATCAAGAAGTATGTGTAGGGATTGTCGACTGATGTTCACAGGCACTTGATCATCGCCTGACCAAGCACTTTCAGGTCGGCAGTGGATCTGGTTGGGAGGTTATTCGATAAGAGAGAGGTGACGGTGGTTGAGGTGAAGAGGGCAGGTGGTGGTGATAGGAACTGGAGTGGGAAATGGTTTGGACGTGGTAGTTTCATTCCAAACAATAAAATGATGAAGGTGGATGACTGTACGGTGATGTCATCAGGCTTGGGGATGAAGAAGTGAGGCAGATGTGGGAGGGAGCACACTTGTGAATGCAAGTGGGGAATGAATGTGTGCTTCAAGTGTGGGAAGCCCGGTCATGTGGCAAAGATGTGCGGGGTTATACGGTTTTATAATTATGGCGAGGAATGCCATGTGAGCAGAGACTGCAAGAAACCAAGGGCAGAGAGTTCAGGGATGAAGAAGAAGCCAGAGGAAGGAGGACAGAGGGCAAGTGCTAGAGCCTTCACGATGACACGGGAGGAGGCCAGAGTGGATCCCGACATCGTGTCAGGTATGTTCCTAGTAAACCAAATTTGTGCCTCTGTATTATCTGATTCTGGTGCTAGTAGGAGTTTTATTTTTGCTGCTTTCTGTGCTAAGTTGTCTGTTAGTAGTAGAAGTGTTGATGAGCCATTTGATGTAGAAACTGCTATTGGTAAGTCTACTAGAATTTCTGATATGATAAAAAAAGACTATGACATAGAATTAGAAGGCCATAGGTCTTTTGCTAAGCTATTTATGATACCCCTAGGCGGATTTGATGTAGTACTAGGGATGCATTGGTTAGCGACCTATGAGGCGAATATTATGTGTCGTAAGAAAATGATTCAATTAATCCGATGGATGTTTGGTAATGGTCTACGGTTATCGTGTTACTACGGTCCTGAAGATCATTTCGATGATGGTGGTAGAAAAGTGCATGAGATGTGCATGTAGTGCCTAACTGGCCTACGTGAAGGATGTGGACGCATCAGTACCACAATTGTCCGATTTACCAGTTGTACGTGACTTTCCGGACGTATTTCCAGAGGATTTACCAGGTGTACTGTCACACCCTGGGACCAAAGAGGGTGGGACGTCACAGACTAGCAACATTTATAACAGTAGAAACAAACCAATAAAAGAGCACACAAGTAGAGAAATCACATGGCATTTCATTAACTTAATTAAAGACCGGGACTAAACAGCTTAGCTCGGTTACACCAAGTTGTTTAATCACAAGATTACATAGTTTAAAAATATCATCGAATACAATTGTTCAAAAGTTGAGTCTGAAATGAGTAAATGCCATGAGGTCAAGGTGCTAGGTCATCCAATGATTCTTCCAAGTCAAGCTAGACCTCCATCAAGGTTACCTGAAACAAGCTCAAAAGAATTTTGTCAACTAAAAAGTTGGTGAGTTCAAGTGTTTTAAAGTTTCAAAAACAAAAGGGACTTTTAAAGTTGACATGTTACAGTTTTGGTATCAATTATTACTGTTATGGGGTCACAATCAACCCTGCACTCAGTCCCGACTAGCATCTTCTAAAGTTAAGTTGTATCGGTTAACCCCGAATGGAGAACTGAGCCTCAAAACAATGTACCATACCTGCCGGATGGTTCACCATAGTATCTTATAAAAACCTGTCACATGCCACAAACGACCCCTCAGGATCTCAGTGGGGTACCCTTCCTATAAGGAAGGCACTGTGTGTGGGGAATTCCCTAAGTAGATCTACCCATATAAAACAAGCGGTTCATAAAAGAATTAATGATTATGATCTAAGTATCAGTAGGTAACATCAATGTCCACAACATAAGCATCATATCATTCATAGAAAAATATTTCAGTTTAAAAGAGCATGCTTCATCCCCTAAGCATAAATAAAAAGGGGACACGAGAACTCACCTTACTATCAATCACGTTCCACAGTCATAGATAGTTTCAAGTCCTAGCACCCTATAATCATAATTTGAGTAATAAGCCATAGAATCTTAGATCACTAAAAGGTGATTAAGTGTCATTTTGTAATTAAGGGCATACGTGGCTTTGTTTCTTTTTGGTTTGCGCTAAAAGTTTCCTTTTTAGGAAAGTTAGTGTTTTGGCGTGTGTACATCAAGTTTTATGGTTCTTATAAGTTTATTGATACATTAATATATTAATATTTGTTTCTGGTCACGAGGCTACTGAAATTTGACTAAAATGCAGAATTTACACTTTGGCCCCTCAAGTTTCAAAATTTACAATTTCTACCCCAAAGTTTGTCTCTTTACAATTTTGACCCCTAATATTTTCTTAAGCCTTTTATAGCCTATTTTTCCTGTTAGAACCCTAATATTTCAGTTCTTACTTAGTAAAGTTTCTGAACACAAGTTTCTAGTTATCGGTTTCGGTAAAACCGACAATTCCAAACGTCTAGTTTTGAATCTTCTAATTTTAACCAAATTACCACTCTAATTTATAAATCTTACTGAAATAATTTGATTTTCAGAGATTTTTGGCTCCGCTTCTATTTTTTAGGATTTTATCTAATTTTTCCCGGTTTACGTTTACTTTTTGTTAGATAAATTCATAGAAATTACATATTAACCCAAAAATTCACCAAATTCGATTTCTATTACTAAAATAATTATCCTAAGGCCTGAAAATTCTGAGATTCTAAGTTTTTCATGTTATGACTCGTTTTTTTGAATTATCTCCATTTTTCGGGTCACCGAACTAGTCTAGCATAGCCATACCAATTCTTACTAAGTTTCCCAACCATTTAAACTCATATTTCCAGGCATTCTAAGTCTTAAACTTACTGAAATTCAACCTTAAGTCTCAGTTTCACATAAACATAGCCACAATCGGGTGATTTACACCATTTACACTAGTGTAACTATCATATTTACACTTCTATCATCATTATATCATTTGTAACCTCAAACCCAACATATTTGTATGTTAGTTCACTGATTGAGATAGATTTCAGCTTTAGTTATAAAAACATATGGTTAGAGGTTGCTAGAACACACTAAATGAGGGTTTTCAGGGTAGAACCCTTGTATATCGACCCTTAACTCACGGGTTTAAAAGGAATAGTACCTCGTGTGCGGTTCAAGCCCACAAACATGAGATTCGAGCAGAGGATCTTCTGTTAGAATAGTGAAAATAGTGTTTACAATAAGGTAAGGATGAGCTTATCAAGATTTAATCAATAGTAGTTCATGTTACTTATGTATGAGAGGGTTTAGAAGGTTAGTGATGAGCACAAGATCTTCAAACACGGCTGGAACTCCTTTGTTCTTTAGTATTTTGCTGGAATGAAGGAAGTGTGTGTGTGTGTGTTTCGGTTGAAAGGAGGAACCGAGAGGGAGTGAGAATGTGTTTATGAAATGGGGGTTTGCATGTATAGAAAGAAGGAAAAGGTTGAGTGTGGGTGTGGTTTTTGGGATTTCGAGCTCTGTTTTATTTGGGTTTGTAAACAAGATTTTCAGAGATGTTTAACCATTTAAACAACAAAACGCAATGGATATTAGTTAATAAATCTTGTTTTAATAAGCTGAAAATAAACCACTTTGGATTCAAAAACAAACCCGTGAACAAGGATCATATGTATGTGGAATGAAATGCTATCAAACGAAAAGGAACAACCATAAGATGTTATTGAAACTATCTTTCAAGAACAATGGGATATTGCATGGATGAGAAGAAGGAGATGATGCTTCTTGAACGTCTAGCCTTCAAGGAGAAGCCCTCAAGCTTGTATACCCACAAGCTTCTTGCAAAAACCCAACTTGCTAGGGAGTTATATCACCAAAACCTCTTGAAAACCTCTTGAAAAACCCCTTTAGGCCATGAGTTTTGGAGGAGAAGAAGAGAGAAAAGAAGTCTTGCATGTAAGAGAGAGTGTGTATCTAGTTGAGTGTGAATTGGTTTAAGTCTTGTATTAAAACAAGACAAAAGAATCCCAAGGAAAAGCATCCAAGGGGCGACCGATTTTTGTTCAAATGGGTTCCCTCCTATTTTAATTTTATAAAACTTTCACACTCTTTAACTCATAAGTTTATAAAATTAAACCCCCTTTTAATTTTATAATTTTAACACACTTTTATTTGTTATTATTTAACTAACTTAAATAATGATACAAATAATTTCTCATAAACAAAATTATCCATATAATTTGTTCTATTTCAAATGAAATAATTTAGAAAACCTATTTTCTAAATTGGTGTTAATATTTATTTGTTTGATCATATCAACAAATAAATATTTATTGGTATTTGCTTAGCTTGTTATTAGGTATGACCCGACTTGGATCATAACGTACTAATCACATCAATCTTGTATGTGTCTTGGGCATATAAGATCCAATAGGGAGAAGAACAGTGAGGTGAATGTCAACATGAAGAATGATTGTGAAAGGGAGGAGAAGGCTGAAGCTACAAAAATTGTGAGTAAGTAGGAATTGAAATGTGACACAAGGGTTTGTAACTATGAAAAGGCCCTAGCTAATGAGAAGAAGGTGATGGAGATTCCATATGAGGACATTCAATATATGTGTTCATCTGCTTGCAAAATTTGTTTATTTGGCATTTATAAAATGAACAAAGTATTAAAAGAAAATGAAGGGGAGCTAAAAAAATAAACGAGGAACTTAGAAAGAACGAAGAAAAATATTTTGTTAAATTAAATGAAGCTTTAAAAGAATATGATCATTTGAAAAGAAAGCTTTTTGAGAGAAATGTGGAAGTTAATACTTTGACTGAAAGAGTAACTTTGGCTGAATTTGAGACTATCAACCTTAAAACAAAACTTGATAAATGGAGAATTTCTAGAATGAAGAAAGAAGAACTCTATAGCAAACAAAGGGGAGTTAGAATTAAAACAGGGTTGGGTTGTAGTGAAACCTTTTGTGTTTATCCACCTCCTAGCACATTTTGCTATTCTCTAATGCCTACACCTCACCCTACAAATGATATCATTAAAAAGGATACTAACAGTTTATTTGTAGGTTTAGAAGAAGTGAATCATAAAGAGGTTCTATGATTATGGAGGAATTAGAGGTCTTGGGAGTTGTATTTCTAGTTCTTCTGATTTCAAAAGTCTTTTGTAGACAATAGTTTCAGTAGTATAGATAGTAGCTTGGGTAGTTTAAATTCTAGTTTTTCTCATTCCAAAATGTCTGAATCAAATGCAGTTGATGTTTCAAGTGTTAATAAACAAGTTTGTGTTATCAATAAAGGCCATATTCTTCAATATCAAATCCTTTGAAAAATTCATTTCTCTCCCTATCCCTACTTTCACTCCATTTCCCCTCAAAGAACCAAACCGGTTAAGGTTTGGGTCCCGGTGTCTAAACGTTTTTCTTTAATCCATTTTCCAGGTTCATTCCATAAGGACTATACGGGTCCAGTGTCTAAATGATTTTCTTTAATGCATTTACCAGGTTCATTCAATAAGGACTATCAATAGCATTTGGCACGCTGATAATGGATGTTCCAGGCATAACCGGATTGAAGGACCTTCTTACCAATTATTGGATAGTAAATCGCGAATATTGCTTTTGCGGGTGATAAGAAAGGAGGTAAAGGATAGGTTAAGGTGAGGTATCAAATGGCTCTTTAACCTTGGAAAAGGTAAGTTTCGTGCATGAATTGCCTCTCAATCTTTTAACTATTTCACAAACATGTGATAAGAATATTTTTGTACTTTTTAAGTCTAATGATTGTTTGTTCCTTAAGCCTGAATTTTGAATTCCAAATGATTTGGTGATTAAAAGAGCTTCAAGAAATAATGACACATATCTACTTGATATGAACTCGAAAGAATCAACATCCACCATGACTTGTCTACTATCAAAAGCTTCCTCTTCTGAGTCCTTTCTCTGGCATAGACGTTTAGGCCATGTGAATGTTAATAATATTAACAAATTGGTTAAAAATATTCTTGTCAGAGGATTACCATAAAAGGGTTTTTCTGTATTTGAAAGTACATGTCTTGTGCTAAAGGAAAACAACAAAATAAAGCACATAAGCTTAAACAAAAAAACTCCGTTTCTAGTCCTCTTAAGTTATTACATTCTGGTTTGTTCGGTCCAACAAGTGTGAAAAGTATCGCAAAGAAGTCTTACTGTCTTGTTGTAATAGATGATTTTTCAAGATACTCTTGGGTCCGGTTCCTATCACACAAATGGGACGTAGCAGAGATTTTGCATAAACAGATTCTGAACATAGAGAACGTCAGTAACAAGAGGCTTATGGTGATCAGAAGTTATAATGGAACAGAGTTTAGAAATTAGATCTTTGATTCTTCTATACAAGCAAAGGGATTCTTAGACAATTTAGCGTTGCATGAACACCTCAGCAGAACGGTGTTGCTGAATGAAAGAATCGCACTCTCATTGAAGGAGCCAGGTCAATGCTCATAGAATCTAAAATTCCTATTATTTTCTACGCCAAAGCAGAAGACTATGCTTCATATGTTCTAAATAGAGTCCTAATCATCAAAGACTAGATGAAGACTCCATATGAACTTTTTCACAAGCAAAACCATTGATTGACTTCTTTGTTAGGTCCCTTAGAAGATTAACATTAGTCTTGTTTTACAATTTTGCCTTAGTATAGGGACTAAAGTTGTAAATAGATAGCCTTTTCTTGTTCATTGTATAAATAGCTTAGACTAGAGTAGTTTTTAGTAGTCTTAACATTTTGAACTGCTTTTGAACTCTTGTAATCGTCTTTGCTATCAATGAACAGTGAATTTTATTGATATTGCTTGATTTGATTACATTTGTTTGTATTTTGCTTTGAATTGTTCATATAATTGTTACAGATTGCTCTAATTGATCCTATCAATT
>BJCO01157598.1:0-12824 GCA_018326465.1 Flaveria floridana | reverse complement strand
TAATTATATATTTCGGATATTTTTAGATATTTAGAACATTTTAATAAAAAAACTTCGAATATCCGATAAAAACTTTAACAAAATTATTACATTTTTATAAAATTTATTAAATAATACAAAATTTCTTTGAATTCGAATATCCGAACGGATATCCGAATCCGAATCCGAAATTTCGGATATCCGAAATTCGGATATCCGAAATTTCGGATATCCGAAATTTCGGATTCGGATTCGGATAGTGAAATTCACTATCCGAAATTTTCGGATATCCGAAATTCGGATATCCGAATTTCGGATATCCGAAAATGAACACCCCTACTAAAAATGTCTTAACAAAATAGTAGGAGTACAAGCCGAGGCAACAACGAGTTACTCGAGATTTGATCAATAAAAATCTCAAAACGAGCCAACTCTTATCGAGCCCAAGCCAGTAAAAAGCTCATTTAATTATTTTTGATTATTATATTATACTCTTATTAAAAGAGAACGGAAATGAAGAGTAGTTTAGCAAACAAGGACCATCAGTTTAGTTTCTTTATGTACGGTCGAAAGCCGCGATTTCACCATTTCAGGCAAGATTCTTCCTTAGCCGCCCCTCTGTTGGCCACCAAGTACACGTACACCGCCACCAACCAACCACCACCACCGCCATCATCACCTCCCAAAAGTTTGGCTTATTCGTAGCGGTTGATTCAAACGATTCAGAATCGATTGGTTGTGAATCATGTATTTTGGTTTTGCATGAACGTTTTAAACCTCTATGGTTTCGATCACTAAATTTGTTTTCTTCATTCACTTATGGATTTGCCTTTTTTGCTCGTGGATAGATACTACTAAGGTAAGGTTCTTACTTCCTACATATCTTCGAAGATTTTCGGGTTTCAAAGTCATACGAAACTAATTTTGTTGTTTATTTGTTCAATTGTTGTAAGGACTTTGCTCTTGAATTCATCTTAATTTGGTATTTTGTTAGTAATTTACTTTAGTACTATGTGATTTTGTTAGGACTTTTAACATTTGATAATTTGCTTCAGACCTAAGCACTAAAAATTTTAAACTTTACTTATTTCATAAGAAATAACTTAAAATCATTTACCTATAACAACTTCTTCAATGAAGAAATTATTATGCATGGAGATTATTTAATAATAATGTTGTTTTCCTTTTTGTCCATTCAATAAAGCAGACATTTTAAGTAACTTATATGATGAATTATATTATTCACCAAGGAGTGGGTGAAAAAGATATTTTGGTATTTGAATAAGTTTTTTCTAAACTTGGATCTAGAATTCTGGATTAATTATGTGGACAGCTCCCCTTTGTGATGATAATTTTAGTTTAACATCTTGATGTGGCTTGATTGGTTACGCATATGAGTAATTATGCATATTAGTATATATTAGCTAGAGAACACAAAATTTATGTATTCTAAACAATGGAGAGGGGAAGTTGCTCTTGTCGGGCTTGATGTTGCAATACAGATGGATATTTATGTTGAAAAAATGTTATTGTGTATAGGGGTGAATTCTCACAGAAGAGCCAAGCTAATGAAGGTTGGTTCTATTCTTCATTATATCTGTAAACCCATAAAATGGATCAAATATTTCACCTCGAATTTTATCAATAGTACTTTTTTACCTTAAGTTCTTATTAAGTGTACAATTATTTTTCTTTACTAGAAAATGAAAAGAAATAATGTTAATCAAACAGTTTATTTACTAATTTATGATAAATTAACCCAGGCAGTTTCTACATGAGCATAAAGTTTATTTCTACTTGACCCACAATTTAACAAAGAACAAGAACTCATCATGTGCTTGGCGCATATGCTTGCAAACTTGCAGAGCTAAAATAGATGACATGCTAAGTCTTGACTCTAATCTTTAACAAAGAGTGGACATTTCAAGAGTTTGTTATTTTTATCAATAATATAGTGATGTAGGCAGAAGCAAAATATAATAATTGAAACTGTACTGATTCATCAAGAATACTAGAAACAACTCTTTTAACTATCATTGTTTCACAAATAATACCGATAATCAGAGTTTCACACACTAACACACACTATGACAGAGAGAAAAATATTTTTAATAAACTTCAAAAATTAAACTTCTCCCATTGCTTACATGCATATAAAAAGCAAACCAGAAGTTGAATGACACACAAAACATAAATGGCCTAAAATCTAGTCCAAAAATAAAGTCCAACAAAATCTAGAAATAAGATAAAAAGTAAAATAACTCATAAAGTAAGCCATTTTTGGGCCGAAACAATTACCCGACCGTTTGTGAAAATGTGCTCCTCGGTCCAACGGTCGCTTCGACAAGTCACAACCCCCTTCTTTTTTTCCAAACCAGACGATATATTTGTTTTCAACGGGTGTGGTAATGTTGTGATGATGGATCACCGTAGATCACTCACGGGGTGGTCCACGACTTGTTGCAATAATGGTGTTAGCGATGACATGAACAACTGCATTGGCATCGGTTGTTGCAAACAACGCTTCCTCAATATCTAAAGTCGTCATACAACATGAGTCTAACAAGCACAGGAGTAGATAATGATAGTGATGGTTATAGAGGTTGTGGTCTGCCTTTTTGGTGGATAAGGCTTCATACTTTGAAGGAAGGTTAAGGTTAGAGGACAAGTCGTTGTATGTTCCGGTGTCACGTCTGTGGACCCTATCAGATAGTGACCAATAGAAAATAACTTGTTGTCTTTCTTTTGGTAGATTCAGTGTGGATCTGGATAATGATACTTCACTCTACTCTTGGAGTTGCCCCTATAGTGACCAATGGAATTTGAAAGGAAACCCATACTTGGAAGATGGATGTCAGGGGTAAGTAGTTCAATAATAGGTACATTAATTAAGTATGTGCGTGTCACATATATATTTTGTGATTTTGAAGTGCGATTCGACAGCGAAGAGTGCCCAAGGTGCGAAGATGCTGGAGGCTTCTGCTACTATGCTTTGATATATGGTGCTCCTCGGTCCAATGGTCATTTCGATTGGTCGCAAGCCTAAAATGAAGACTTCTAGTTCAAGTTATGGCTATTTTAGCGAAGCCAATTTAAATAAATGATATTGAGCCTCCAAAAAAAATAGCTTGCTCCTCCACAATTGGGCCCACACCATATAGATAAAGTAAATGGCATTTTGTTTTAGGTTTTAGATGTTTATTGGTATCATAGACTTTTCACACCCTACACGAATGATCATGACACAAGAACCGTAACCCTGGGGTTGCCACTGCAGCGCAGTGGTTAATCCCATCTGCCAATGATGGGCTTGGCCTGGGGAACCCAGATTCGAGTCTTGAAGCAACTGAGTTTTACCGATTATTCCACTGTCGTGCCTATGGGCGGGTGGGTGGTCGGGTTTTCCCCGGAATTGGAGACTGGTGAGCTAGGGGCTCTGAGCGTGTGGACTAGTGGCTACGTTGTGTGTCTCTTTAGTTATTGGAGCGTCGAGTACGGTGTACCTGACAGTTGCTTAGTTGTTCGTTCAAAGAACAAGAACCGTCACCCTAGAAGTGATTAATTAAGCATAATTGGTTATAGGTTATATTGACCTTGGTTGTCGCTAATTAATTAGTTTGATGATTTATGTATTCTTCCGGTGGCAATATCATTTAAATGTTTTTGCTACCTCTTTAGTGATTCAAACAATTTTTTATGTGTATATGCTATTATATTTTAATGGTTTAGTTGCTTATGGTAGTATATATGCCGATTATTTGATCAAACGCTAATATTTCTACATTATATAGCTTGCCGTGCATGATGAAATTAGTGAGTTTATATCATGATGCTAAGTTGGTGTTTTCTTTGGTAGATATAAATTTTTTTGTTGTATATATGTAAATTACACAGTCAAGGAATCCAGACTAGAAGCATCGTATGGAGAAGTCCTCTTGCAGATCCAACTTTTCCATTGTAGAATTTACAATGTTTTATCGGTTATATAAATATAACTAACTTTTGTACAAACTGTTTGGGTTGCAAAAAGGAACGCACGACCAACTAGACTAGCAAATGTAACCGCATGGGTCTAATGATCACATGGCGCAACGCGACACTAAACATTACTAGTTATTATAGTAATGATTTTCCACTACAAATGTACTATGTTTAAAACATATATATCCATTTATATGAGATAGTAAATTGGTATGAATGCTAGATTCGTTGAATTTTAATATCATAATCGTTTTCAAATATTGCTTCTAGCTTAATTTTCAAGTTCGTTCTTGAATTTCACTATTTTTTTCATTTATTTCATGAAAATCCCTTTTTCTAGGTCTCGTTGATTACAACATGGACGTTCACAACACTAGATCATCGACCAATCCACCAATTCTCATTCAAGACCGATGAACCGATCATCTGGAAACAACGTATGGTATGGTACGTACATGTTTTCTTTCTGTCAATGATGTTGAATGCTGGAGATTTGTCATCTATAGTCCTCTTGTTCCAAAAGCAATAGCAGTTAGAGGAGGTCAGCATCTACCAAACAAAGTGTCTCACAACTTCGAAGAAGATTTTAAGAAGCTATATAACGTATGGAATGCAAAAGCATTTGGTCTATTTGCGACTGTCTTGCTAGACGAGATCTATCTTGGTCTACTTTCAGTGTAAATAGCTAAACAACTTTGGGATTTCTTATCAGAACAATTAGACGGTACATTTGATGTTATTGTCAATTAACGAAAAGTATTGACTCAACAATATGATGCTCATTTTAAAAAAAAATTACTAATACAATTGAAGTGGGAGCCACCTCACTTAAACATAAAAAAAAGTTCATAAGACTCGTCAACCGACCTACGACACTCACATCATAAGGGCAAGACGCAAGAGGCAATCAACTACTGAATGCTCCAAGCATGTGTACCAGGATTCTATTTTGCATCATTCTCAACTTCATAGTCAACCCATAAAGATCGATGGTTTTTGGTGGCTTTGTCACCAATTGACAACCATGAGAATCAAACTTGGGTCTCATATGAAAAAGCATGACAATCCCCCCAAACCTAAACTAACACCAACTTCTTCACAATCTTTTAAACCTCACTTTCACAGTTCGTTTTTACCCCCAATTTTGAAAAGGCCTTCCAGAAAACTTGAAGCTCCAACAAAACCGACGAGAAGTTCTTTTTCACCATCGTCACACCACCACACCCACATCTAAACCATAATAGTCACACCCGATCTGGTCTTCACCACTACAGCACCCCATTAAGCGTCTAAGCTAATCTGGTTTATCTTCATCCGGCACAATGTGCAGCCAAACTTTTTAATTTTTAATAAAAGTAACAATAAAAGATATATTAATTTTTAAATAATCCAAAGATGAGTATAAGCTCTATTACAATTTTTCATTTTAAAGTAACCACACCGTCCCACATGTTTAGATCAAATAATTTCTAATTCCAAAAGTTGGTAACGATTAAGTGGAAAATTATTAATTATCCACACGATCGAGAACACATAAGTCAATTTCAAATTACGATGATTTCAACCACGGCAGTCTCCGCGCTTTAGTTTCATGTTATGTTCCTCGAATCACCCCAACCGCCCATTATAATATATAACCATAAACACCTCATTACATTTACTTCTATCAACAGTAGTACGTAATTAATTTGTTCTTAACAAATATGAACATGTTACATCTAGTAGTTTACACTTTACTTATCCTGCTTTCTTTAGCAACACTAGAGAAATCATCAGCAGTGGTTCCAAAATACGCCAAGACCGGGTGCAATGTTACGTGCGGGAACGTAAGGATTCCATACCCTTTTGGAATGGGCGCACATTGTTCTGTCAACGAATGGTACGTCATCGATTGCATCTCGTCGACGCCATATCTTCGTGCGCTTAACCGACTCCAAGTCTTGGGTGTTGACTTAGAAAATCAAACAATCACTGTAAACACGCCACCAATGATATCCAACTGCAGTCAGACCAACAGCCTTGATCTAGGCAGAAGCCCCTTCTTTTTCTCCAAACCAGACAATATATTTTTCTTCAAGGGGTGTGGTAATGCTGTGATGATGTATCATGGTAGATCACTCACGGGGTGCTCCACCACTTGCGGCAATAATAGTGTTAGCGACGACACGAACAACTGCGTTGGCATCGGTTGTTGCCAAACGACGCTTCCTCGATATCTGAAGTCGTACAACATGAATCTAACAAATAGTGATAGTGATAATGATAGTGATAATGATAGTGATAATGACAGTGATAGAGGTTGCGGGTCTGCAGTCTTATTGGTGGATAAGGCTTCATACCTTGGAGGAAGGTTAAGGTTAGAGGACAAGTCGATGCATGTTCCGGTGTCACTTCTGTGGACCTTATCGGACAGTGACCAAGAGAAAATAACTTGTTGTCTTTCTTTTGGTCGATTCAGTGTGGATCTGGATAATGGTACTTCACTCTACTCTTGGAGTTGCCCCTACAGTGACCACTGGAATTTAAAAGGAAATCCATACTTGGAAGATGGATGTCAGGGTAATTAGTAGTTAATTTAATACTGGCCTGGCCGGGTACATTAATTAATTGTGTGAGTGAGTTTATGTTATTATATATCACATGTATGTATGTTTTGTGATTTTGAAGCGCGATTCGAGGGCGAAGAGTGCGCAAGGTGCGAAGATGCTGGAGGCTTCTGCTACTATGCTCCGATATATGGTGTTGATGGCTTACTTCCTCAAAAGAAAGTAAAATGCTGTTCTTCCTCGTCTAGAGTGAAAGTGGATCTGGGGAATGGTTCTTCTGTGGACTCTTTGAAATGCCTGTCCATTGAATTCAGGGAAGTGAAAGGAAACGCATATGTAACAGATGGATTGCAGGGTAATTTTTTTATTTATTTTATTATTATTATTATTATTTTGAACAGCTAGTTAGTTGTTAGTTGTTAGTATGAACAAGTTAGTAATAATTCATCAATACCAAGGTTTGAACCTTGAAAGGCCAAGAGATCATTGGCGGATTGTAGGATAATTAATAAAGATTCTTGTACTCTAGCTGATTCTAATTGTTAGTAGTTTCTAGTTGTTATCCCAAAGCAGACTTTATATATCTTTTCCGACTTTGAATCAGCCGGTCAACCTAGCATATATATCCACTTGCCACACTAGCTAGCGTATTCAAAGTCAGACAAGTTCGAGTGTGCTACACCAGGTAGCGGATTACCTAGAAACCACTAAAATTCTCATTACGTAGACACCGAGGAACCGGCCAGTAACACTTGTCTAGCTAAATAAGTCAAAATTTTAATTCAGTTACGTAGATTTAAAGTATGTATAAAGAGTTTGTGACGTACATAGCCAGCCAGTAAAAAAAGAATAGAAATAAGCTGAGATTAGTATTTATTTGTTTGCAAATTTGTATGTGTTATAACATGGTTCTAGCTTGGACAGATACGGAAGAGTGTGTAAAGTGCCGGGGTAGTGGTGGCAGCTGTTACTATGACCGAATATATGACGATGATGGCTTGCTTACAAAAAAGAACTTCACTTGTGATTTTAATCGTTTTGGCGACTATCATCATGCCAAATTATCCCTAGCCGTTATTCTAGGTAATGCATCTAATCAACTTTCACCGCAGGTTCGATTATGAAATTGCTTTAAAAAGATCCAAATTTTAACTCAATGGGATTCAAATTCACTTTTCAAATCTGGCTGGTTAGTTTTCTAATGGTATGCAAATTATATCTTTTAATTAATGTTTCATATGTTTTTAGTTTAATTTTTTTTATTTGTTTCTCATCATTCGAATGATTGGATATAGCCTGATTCCAATCAAATTAGGTTTGGTTTCACAATTTCATTTTTAAAGATTTCAAATTTGGATAGCCAGTTTATAAACTGATCATAACGCTTTTAGAAATAAAAATTTCAAAATGTGCTGCAAAACCCAGTTAGCATTCTAATGGTATTGAAATTATTCAATTTCTATTTATTAATATTACATATGTTTTATAGTTTCCCCATTTTTACTAATGCACGTTGCATAATCCTTAGTTCTTACATACTAACCTTCTTTAATTAGAAATATGTACAGTGATGAATCTACTGCATCAGTTAACTACAAACTTTGTATTGTGCTTGTCATGCAGGTGTTAGCGTAAGCATATGTGTACTTCTTCTTATTGCAACCATCTATGTATTGTACAAAGTGATCAAGAAAACAAAGAAAAGGAGACAAAGAAAGAGGTTCTTTAAACGCAATGGTGGTTTACTTTTAAAACAACAAGAAGAACTTGACCCATCATTAGTTGATAAAACCATACATTTTTCGTCACATGAGTTGGAGAAGGCCACAGACAACTTCAATGATAATAGAATTCTTGGTCGAGGAGGTCAAGGCACGGTATATAAAGGGATGTTGGTGGATGGAAGGATTGTAGCTGTCAAAAAATCAAAAAAAATTGATGAAAGCCAGATAGAACAATTCATCAATGAGGTGGTCATCCTTTCACAAGTTAGTCATAGGAATGTGGTCAAACTATTAGGGTGTTGCTTAGAGACTGATGTTCCTCTCCTCGTTTCTGAATTTATTCCGAATGGTACTTTGTATGATCTTCTTCACAACGGTACCGAAGAGTTCTCATTTTCTTTAAACATGAGATTACAAATTGCTACAGAGGTTGCAGGAGCACTTGCTTACTTGCATTCATCAAGTTCCATTCCTATATATCATAGAGACATCAAAACAACCAATATACTTTTGGATGAGAAGTACAGAGTCAAAATTTCTGACTTTGGAACTTCAAGATCAGTATCAATAGATCAAACGCACCTGACTACGTTAGTTAAAGGTACGTTTGGCTACTTAGATCCTGAGTATTTTCGGTCCAGCCAGTTCACCGAAAAAAGTGATGTTTATAGTTTTGGTGTTGTTTTAGTTGAACTATTAACCAGAGAAAAACCAATTTCCCGAGCTAGATCTGATGAACATATAAGTTTGGTTACATACTTTATGTCAACTATGGAAGAAGGACGTGTTTTGTCTATTTTCGATGCAATGGTCGTTAATGAAGATACCAAGGATGACCTCTTGGCACTAGCTAACCTTGCCATGCGGTGTTTGAACCTGAATGGAAAGTATAGGCCAACCATGAAAGAAGTAGCTACAGAGTTAGAAAATATACGAACATGTCACATGCGTCGTATGGTTTAAACTATTATAAGACCCTAATGTATTGGTGCGAATGATTGATGTTAAGTTATCAGTCATCAGACCTAGTATTAGTGAATATATGATGCAGAAAAGTTACTTGGTGTTCCCACCTTATTATGAATATATATACGCTGTTGTTTTGTTACAGAGCATATAGTAGAACTTCGTCTAAACAAAAAGTTATTCATTTTGCAATGTGATTCTGACTAGGGCTGTTCACGAGCCGAGTCGAGTCGAGCGGACCTTTGCTCGTGCTTGGCTCGTTTCTAAACCGAACCGAACCGAACCGAACCGATCAGCTCGTTTACAATCGACCAGAAAATCGAACGAGCATTTTTCGAGCGTTAAATTTTCGAGCGAACGTCGAGCGAGCGCAAACGAGCGGCAAACAATTTATACAACTCAACTATCTTGTGTGTCATATAATTTATACTACAGCGAATAAAGTTTAATAACTTAAAAATCAGCCACATTTAATTACATAATACTTTCATGAATGATAACACGTTGTGGCTGACGATGAAGCTAGCTAAGTCTGTAGCCGATAAGGCGGAGAGCATATTGCAGATAAAGGTGACGGTGAGAGTGAGATGATCGAAAAAATATCTTTTAACGACTTAGGATTTCACTTTTATATTAAGTGTAGAATTTTTTATTAGGTTGATTGATCAAATATGCATAAATATAATTATATATTTGTATATAATTGGTCAAATCTACTAGAGCGCTACGTATAAACTATATATATATTAATTCGATCCGAACCGAGCGGACCTTTGCTCGTGCTTGGCTCGTTTACAAACCGATCCGAGCCGATCGGCTCGTTTACAACCCAGCAAAAATTCGAACGAGCATTTTTCGAGCAAATTCCGAACGAACGTCGAGCGAGCGTCGAGCGTCGAGCGGTTTGGACAGCCCTAATTCTGACCCTAATTAATAAGAACGTCAAAAATGTATACAAAAACTAGTGACTTGAACAAACCAAATGTCTGACAAAGAGCATTATACGGTATAATTGATTTCTTTATAAGTTAGATTTTAAACTATCGAATAAAAAATTAACACTACCGACCAAAACATTAAAATCCCTATTAAGCTTCAACCATGCCCGCAGCAACGGAAAAACTCTTCTAGTTATATATAAATAGATGCAAGAACATGGCAGTCACTTTTAATTATTCCAACATTGTACTTCTGTCCATATATAATCCATATGATAGACTCATCGTATTCCGACGTACTCTAGAATTTTACGTAATTTATGAACTTAAAAAGTATATATTAGGTATAGTTTGGATACAAAGGGAGAAGGATCCAACTATTCTAAGGAGTTATTTAATAATTTTATGTTAAGTTATTAAGAGATCTGACTGATTAAAAGTATAGTTTTTGAATCATTTAGTATGTGTCTGAACTATTAAACTATGAATTTTAAATGAAACAAATACACTATAACTTTGAACAATTCAGTGGTGCGCAACCTCTTAATGTAATCACTAAAGGCCTGGCAAAAAACCTGCTCTTGTTCTTTTGTTGACAGCAATCGAGTGTTAGAGGTGCATAGCGAGTCACCCACATCTTCAACACCAAGATTATCACGTTTTTAACGAATTACATTAACAAAAGCTAGCGCACACATTTGTTGGCATGGACTTTAACTTAAAATGTAAATTCATATAAAACTACTACTTTCGATGTAAGATAGTATTCAAGTATTGGGGCGTAGTTGGATATGAAGGGACCATGACGTCCTATTTTACTTCCACCTTAATATATTGTTACTTCTCCAGTTGTGCTAAACGAGTTTATTTATCTATACTTCCATATAATACATATGAGATGTACAAAAATTACATTTTAGTATATATTTTAATACGCCTAATGAGATATTTTTGGTATTTAAGAGTTCTAATATTTGTGTAATTTTGTTATTTATTGATGAGATATTAATTCTTATATATAATTCGATTTATTTTGTTACTTAATAACATAAAACTCTTAGTTGTGTTTTGGGTTCCCCATGGTTTTGTTTCAAAACTGATCCGAACTATATCATGCATACCCTTAAAATCACTAATATACGTGTGATGTTCCCCACCGCATTGTGCGGGCATGAAACTAGACTTTGAGTAATCATAGTGTATAGAGCAACCTTTTTGTTTAGAGTAAATTACAAATTGCGTCCTTTATTAATACACAAAATTACATAGTATGTACTTTATTTTTAATAATTACATTCAATGTTCTTTTTTTAAAATATGTGCATTATTGTCCTTTACAATAACTTTCAGTTAAATGGACAGTTAACTCAGTTATTTATCTCTCACATGAGGTGTATTTTTGTCATTTTCTTCCCACATATATTTATTAAACAAATAAAAAAATTAATTATTTTATACGAAAAATAAAATTAAAAGATATCGGTCCATTGGGTAAGTTAGTGAACCCACGTTCTTCTTACGTTCAATACCATTAAATTCATCATTCCCTTCTATTTGATAGCCCAATACTGGTCATCCTCATCACCTACAACATCTCACACACTATTGAAGCCCATTGAACTCGAACAAACAACGATGGTAAGATTAAAATCCCTATATTTTGTTGCTCTTTGAATTTCCGGCTTATGCTGTTGTGTGATTAACGAGTGACTCATAATTAATTTTCTTGCTTTTGCAATTATATAAGCAATTCAAAGAATCACGTTCTATAAGCGACTCAATCACGTTCTATATTTGTTCTCCAATTATTTGAATTTTCTTGCTTTTGCAACATCTCACGTTTTCCAAGTTTGTGTTCTTTATTGATTTTTCATTATTTGTTGTTGTGAGTAGTTTATAAAGTATTTACGTGTATTTTTTGGTGTTTAATTGTTGATTTTCCGACCTTCTAAATGATTTGTGACTAAAGCTTTTTACTTTAGTAAATGTTATTGGAGGTTGTTTTCATTAAGAGTTTTGACGATTAGTTGAATGAACAGACACAAAGAGTGATAGGTTTCATCGACTTATCTAACGGTCCAATATCTTTTAATTTTTTATATAAAATTTTTATTTTTATTATTATTTTAATATATTAGACGTGAAAAAATGATAAAATACCCTCATGTGAGGGGGGATATAACTGAGTTAGATGTATATTTATATGGTAGTTAGTGTAAAGAACAATATGTGTGCAAATCTTTTAATAAAAGGATATTATATGTAATTATTAAAACTAAAGGACATACCATGCAATTTCATATATTATTAAAGGACAATTTGTAATTTACTCTTTTGTTATATTGTTTGATTGGAAAAATATCAACAATCTAGGTCACCTAGTTTTTGCTCTTAATCGCATGTTTGAAATGAATGTATTCAAATAATTTGTAGAGATAAATAACCCACCACCAATGTTTTCAGAACCGGATCGGGCGTCGAACCGGACGCCTTACTGGTTTGGTGGTCGGATCGGTCGGATCGGTCGGACCGGATTTAACTATATTTTAATTATATTTATATATGTAATTAAATATAAGTAATTTATATATGATTTATACATATATTTTATAGTTATATATAAAACTTAACTATATTTGTATATCCGAAGTACTAATTTATGGTTTAACACTCCGTTTTTACCCACTAAA
>BJCO01156129.1:0-19420 GCA_018326465.1 Flaveria floridana | reverse complement strand
ATATATATATATATATATATATATATATATATATATATATATATATATTAGTGACTTTGTTATATGCAAGGTTTGGTTTTATTCATGATTTAAAAAAGTCGAAGATGGTATAATTTCGATTGAGATAACTTGGAGAAAAAGTTAGAGTTATTTTGGGTCAAGATAACATGTTTGATATTTGAATTATTTATGTTTATGTATCTAGTAGAATAAACTTAGGATGATAGTTATGTTTTTAGTATAAATAAAGATGTGAGGTCCTTGTAATGGTTTCCGATCTTGATAATAGAGAAAAGAGTCAACCTAGAGTTGAGTAAAATATCCTGTTGTGTTTTTTTGTGCTTGATCTGATTATTCCTAACAATGAAAAAGCACATTTGTATATTATGTATGAAAACAGTGAAAATAGTAAATAAAATGCATTTTCTTCTCGTTATAACAAATAAATCAACTAAAAAAAAGTAACAAGACAAAAAATTATTTAGAACAATTTAAAAGATAAACAAATCTCAAATCAAATAAAGGAATGACTTATGATTGAAAGGCATAAATTAGAGGTGGCAATTTCAATCCTCCTATGAGAAAATGGATCGGTTTTAGATATATTTTGTGAAAAGTGGTTGTCAAACATGTATAGATAAAAAAACAAATACGTCAAACGGTTTAGAAGTAACAAAGTGTACTTAAGTGTTCACAACCTCCCAAATTACTTTATCAAAGTTGGATAAATATTTTAAGGGAAATGCTAACAACAAACATAATAGTCCTTAGAGCTAGCATTAACACTTAACAACCAACTTTTTAAGTTATATATCTAAAGAAAGCCGATGTTCAAACAAAATCACCAAGCACCAAATAATAATGAACGACCATCATATTACACCCTTTGTGTTACTAAAATCATCACCATCCACCATTATATTATCAAATGAAACCAACATAAACAAACCTAACAAAAAAACCCAAAAGCATGCAACTTCAAGCATTGTTAATAAAAGCCATTTATAGTACACTAAGTACACAAATATACAAAATCACATCACATACCAAACCAAAAGCGCTAACAACATCAACACAGATCAATAAAACAAAGCAAATCAAACAAACCTTGCTGAAAGCTTCGACGCAACGCAGTCGTACCACTTACTAGCAGCCAGATATAGATCTGCACTCGGTTTCTCCGCAACAGCAGCGTAAACCTTCACATCATCCTTCGTAATTTCAATCCTGAACATAAATCAAACAACAAGGACGAGATTCAAACCAAAAACAGTAAAACAAACACGAATGCGAATGCGAATGCGATAACAGTTTCGAAGAAAAACGATGTATACGGTCCCGGAGCAGTCGGCGTTGGGGAGAGGCTTTCAGCGGTGGGCCGGTTGTCGGCGTTGGGGACCGGATTTCCGGCGAGATCTGCGGTGGGCCGGTGGTCGTCGGTGGTCGGGGGGAGGAGACGCAGAAAGCTAGAGGGAAAAAAGGGAATAGCGTGCATCTGTGGAAGGAAAGCCCGATGATATTTGGGTAAAAGGGCGGGTCGCCGCTAAAGGCATCGCCGCTATTGGTTTTTGTACGGCTAAATTCGAGCCATCGGATGTATATTTGATCAATGTCCACAAATTGGTTGAACTGGTAGGTACGGATCACACGTTAGTAGCGGCGACCCGTCGCCCCTAAAAGTGTCGCCGCTAATACCTTGTCGCCGATAATACTTGTGTCGCCACTAATAATGGCGCCACTAATGACCGGAATTCTTGTAGTGATATATATGTGAATCCATGCTTGAACTACGATGCACAAGTAATCGATTGGTTTGAGTCACAAATCATCAAATTTACTAGTTACAATGTATCCTTCTAATGAATGTCTATCTAAATTTGTATCTTTTGAAGGTCTAGCTCTATCCATTTCTTGATATAATTCCATATGGATATATTGGATAATTTTGTTTGCTACGTTAAATTAATTATATTCTTTTATGGTTATAACGGAATGGATAGTTTGATATCCGTTCCAGTTTTAAAACATTATAGTTACAACCAAACATATTAGTACTATCAAAACCTAGCTAGCAAATTATTTTCATGAGACTTAGATTTTATCCAAGTTCACCATTTTAACGAACCATTGTTTTCCTTCACGTACGTACATTAGCGTTCTATAAGTCAGAACTCAAAGGCACTAACCTAATCATGTACTTCAATATGATCTATTAGCCGGTGTACTGCATTGACTTGAAGTCGGACCAACCGGTGTACTGCATTGACTTGAAGTCGGACCAACCAAGGCCGGTTAAGAAATGGGTGATTGGTCTTTGTTTGTGATGTTGTACGGGTTGGTTTGGGCTAGTGATGTGGCGGGTGCGGTGCATGTGCCATGAGTTCAGTGAAACATCGATCCTTTCATAGCCTTCATGTTATTTAATAAAGGGTTTGATTGGCTTGTAATGACTTCACGGTAATTAAGTAAACGATAAACAATAGCAATTAACATATACCGTACACGATAAACGATAACAATTAACATACGATAAAGAATTTTAAAAGTAAACTATATATTTTACTTCAAAATAATTTTATAACCAATACAAAATCATCTAGGAAACGTAGTATGTCTTCGATCTTCATCGAATCGTAGTCAATTCATTGTTCTCAGAAATATCTAAGGATATCATTATTAGAAATTCAAGAACTTCTATCAAACTATATTGAGAATGGCAATTAAAAATATCTTTTGTAAGATGATCAAACTTTTTAAAATGTGAAGTCTAATTTTCTGATTTGACAATCTTGGGGATAAAAAAGCCTTTTATACGAGTCCAAAACATGTCCATCCATACTGAAAAGTGACTCCAAAGTTGCGCTTAAAGACTATCAAAATATATCAAAAATTAGTATATGGATAGATTAAAAAGGAGAAAAATCTTAGAAAGTGTAGGAATAAATCTCAACCATAAGATTCGTTGTGTTTTGTAGTTGAGAATCACTAGATTGCATTTTGATAAATAGTTACAAATTAGAAACCACTTGTAGACACTACAAGGAAGAATTATGTTGCCGTTAATACCCCCACTTGTCGCCGCTATTACTATTAGAGGTAGTCACCGCTAATAAGTCGCAACTAAAAGTTCGTCGCTATTGGCCTATAAATCGCCGCTAAAAGGTCGCCGCTATAAGTGTCGCCGCTATAATTGTCGCCGCTATTAAATACGAAACCGCCGCTAATAACTGTCGTCAATTAATGGTATTTTTTAGTAGTCGCCGCTAATGGTCCTTTTTAATTTTTTAATATTTTTTTTCCAAAATCCTGCTTTTCAACCAAAATAAACCTAGGTGGTTCTCTTCAAATCTAGATTACACTACACAATATCATAAAATTATACATAAACTACAATCTAAATTACGAAATATCATCCAATCATACATAGGTAATTTAGTCATAATTAAAAGCTTAAAATCTAGATTACGCAATATCATACGTTCATAAAATATGCTATTCATCCCCCTCGTCTGAATCGTCTTCTTCGGCTTGATTTGGAGCCTTTTGCGAATCAATTAATTACGTAAAGAGAAAATAAAAAGCAGTCCCAAGTATATATATACATATAGAAATATATACTCGTGGATCAAAGAGAAAATAAAAATCAAATTTTTTTTAAACAAACAATCATGTAATACACATTCATATTGTAAATGAGATAAAATATTCAAAAAGCAGTCCCAAAACGGGGACAACCCGAAATTAATTACTAAATCAATTTCGAGCGGGTATTTCTAAGCTCGTGATTATTATAATGAAGTCATGAAACCTAAACGCTCATATTAAGCATTATTAACATAATAATTTTCAACCAACAAAGCACATAAACTAACATCTAATTAATAAACATTATAAACAAATAATTTAACAAATAACTTATATAACTAAATTAAAGATTTACACAACTAGCATAACGTAAATAATCTAACTATTAACACATCTTCTTACACGACTATCATAACCTAAATTATTTTTACACAACTAGCATAACCTAAATAATCTAATTATTAACACAACTTGTTACAAGACTATCATAATCTAAAATTTCCACCCAACACTTACTAAACAAATTTTAACACAACTTGTTGCACGAATATCATAACCAAAATAATCTAATTATTAAGCATTATTAACATAATAATTTTCAACCAACAAAGCACCTAAACGAACATCTAATTCGTCTAAACAAATAATTTAACAAATAACTTGTATAACTAAATTAAAGATTCACACAACTAGCATAACCTAAAAATTCATCTAATAACACAACTAAATCAAAAATTCTACCTAAATAATGTTTCAACACAACTAAATCCCAAATTCATACCTAAATATACCTAAATAATGCTTCAACACAACTAAATAAAAAATTCACAATAAATCAAAATTCGTACCTAAAACAGTGATGGTGGTGGGTTGCAGCAGCGGTGGTGGTGCTGGTAAGGATGCTGCTCGGAGGTGACCGGTGGGTGGTGGCCGACGGCGAGAGGACGAGAAGGGGGAAGGCAGCGTCGGGTGGGGGGTGGGGCTCGGGTGGTGACGGGAGAGTGGTGGCCGGAGGGTGGTGGCCGGAGGGTGGTGGCCGGAGGGTGGTGGCCGGAGGGTGGTGGCCGGAGGGTGGTGTCCGGAGGGTGGTGTCCGGAGGATGGTGGCCGGAGGGTGGTGGTCGGAGGGTGGTGGCCGGAGGGTGGTGGCCGGAGGGTGGTGGCCGGAGGGTGGTGACCGGAGGTCGTGAAATGCGGGAAGAAAGGGTGGAGATCGATGGAGGACCGCGAGAAGAAAGGGGGAAATGTGCGCGCAGGAGTCGATCTGCCTGGATATATTCTTAACCAATAGCGGCGACATGTCGCCGCTAATAGTGTCGTCGCTATTGGTTAAGTACGATCAATCCCCGTCCATTAGATCTGTTGCACGATCAACGGCCAGATCTGATGGAATAAATTGGAAATGGATCGAGAAGCAATAGCGGCGACAAGTCACCGCTAATAGCGTCGCCGCTATTGCTGTCACCGCTAATCAACTTGTGTTGGATCAAGAAGAAGGCTGGTGCAACCAAAACCAATTCACTTAGATAATTTTTATACTACATACAAAGGCTTCCAAAGCTTAGAATAGAAACCGAAGACAAAGTGAAAAATCAACTTCTGAAGACAAAACTCTACTTCCGAAGTTGAGAAGAGTAGAAGTTTCCAAGTCTCAGAAGAAGCAGTCTCTTCCGAAGTATAAGTGGCTTCGGAAGTACTTGTTCTTCCGAAGCCATTTAACCTTCGGAAGACATTGCTATGAACCAGTGGACACAAGTATGGTCTCTGACACTCCGCTACAGATACAGCATGGCCTCTTCCTAAATAGCCATGTAGTTGACCATACCTTATTCCACTGTTTACCTTTTATGATAGTACATGTTACCAACTTTAGTTGGTGACAAAAGGTAAGTCAGGGACATGTCCTGACTACCATATCTCAGATGAGACTTTATCTGAGATACCTTAAACTATAGTCTTGTAGTATATGCTTTAGTTATAGGATCCCAGCTGGTATAAAAGTATATCCGACTGTAGGTAGTATTATATATAAGTTCTCATTGTAATTCATTTAAGCAGAGCTTGTAAGAGTCTTGTAATACTTGAGTTGAGAAGCAATATATAAAAGTATCTTGAAAATTACTTCTTGTGTTCATTATTACTTGTTATATTATGATCAACTCTTATTGACTCTATCTTTACACGAGTGTTGTTCAAGGTGAGTTTGAGAGAAAAACTAAGTGTTAAGTGAACCCAACCGATCCTGCATAAACTATCAATTAAATGCCTTGAAAAGGTTCGAAACCAGTACCTTTAGGTTTAGGAACAAGCAAATCCAATGGAAATCAATTAAATCGTAGTTCGAATCTCAGGAGTTGCAGAAACCGGTTCAGCGTCGTTCAGCGAATGTGCTGAAACGAAGCTGAGCTCATGTCTATATACTTCGTTGAATCGCTGCCAGCGAAACTATAGTTTCGCTCGGCACAAAAACACTAAAACCGATCACACTCACACAGTGCTGTGCCGGGTGAACCTATTGTTTCGCTTAGCGAAACTACGCGTGAAACTTAGATTCGCTGAAATTCAAACTTCGAAAATTTTATAATTTTCTTGAATTTTAAGATTTTTATGGATTTTGTAAATTTTTTATAAAAGAAACCTTTTTAGGAACTTCTACATCCCACGAGGCCAACACTCATAAAAATAAAATTAAAATAAAATAAGATAAAATAAAATAAAATAAAAGGATATAATTTGTTTGTTTTTTTGGAAAATATCCGGAGAGCCATAGATTAGGAGGATTGCAGATATGTTTGTCCATTTAAAACCATGCCTTATTCTTTTCAATGAGCAATCTGCAGCTTCTTTTATCATGTTTTCAGTTTGATTAAAGAATTTCTAGCAACTCGGTCCCCACAGACATTTGGCAAAGAACTTATCCCGTCATCGTGGTTTATTGAGCAATATGATTGACTTTGCTTGATTTTACGTTAAGAGAGCCAAATTTTGAATCTTTTGAAGCACGAACATAAACAATCACCATATTTTGGGATATCATTGTGAATGTTATATTCTTGATGTCTTTTAAGTGGAGCTTATGACAATGATCCTTATTGATGTTGGATACATTGTGACATGATTTTGGGAACAGATGATGAGCGCTCCAGGTCTGTACATAGTATAACAACGGAGATGATCATCTGAGCGTGCTGATAAAACTTTAGGTCTATACTCTCGTATAAAAGAGAAGATCATCACTCCAGGTCATTGTTCACACAAAGCAGAGGAGATAAGCATGAATCATGAATTATGAAGAATTAACGAGAAGCTCAACTCAGAGGCTTTTCTGAATAGCAATACTAGAAGCATTTTGTTAGGCTAACTAGAAGCTCGATTTAGGGCTAGGGTCAGGGTGATTTGGGATATTTTGGGAAATCAAAGCAAAGATTTGAAACTCTCAACTCGTTTTTGACAAGGACTTGTATCTTTGTGCAGGCCAATCATGTCATGGAGATAATCCTTATCACCGAGTTCTTGAACTTTAAGTTTGGCCACACGATCACTGTTTACTTTGTTTTTGGACTGAGCCTGTCTTGCATATCCCAAGCATAACTCTTCTGACCTTCTTCAAGTTCTCATTTTCTTCTTGGGTATCCTGAAACCAAAATTTGAAAAACTGAGAAGTTTATCCTTTATTCTCCCCTGAAATTTCTATTTGATAGCTATCTAATAGAAAAATTCTATTTTTCAAAATTTTGATACTAAAAGAAAATAAGAAATAGAAGAGTAACGGAATATGGGACACGAAGTTTCTTCAAAGTAGAAAATAAGATGAAATATTTACACAAAACTTATTTACAATTTTAAACAGATTTCATTTTTAGAAAAAGATGTTTAAAAGGATATTAATCCTAGCATAGAGATCAATTCATAAAAACATGACTTATCAAATGTTTTTGTGAAAAGATCTGCTTTTTGATTCTTTGTTTCAATGGAAATAATATCAATAAAACCCTTCTCCTAAGCATCACGGGTGGCATGGATTCTTGTTTCAATGTGCTTGGTGCGAGTGTGATGAACTGGATTCTTGGTGATCCTAATTGATGCTTCATTATCACAGAAGAGTGATGTATGAAGAAAATTGAGTCCATAATCCATCATCTGATGCTGAATCCAAAGCGTTTGGCAGCAGCAACTTGATGCAGCAATATACTTAGCTTCTCCTATGGACAAGGAGACTGTTGTTTGCTTCTTGCTCTGCCATGAAACAAGACAATCCCCAAGATATTGACATCCACCAGTGACTAATTTCCTGTTTATCCTACAACCACTATGATCACTCTCAGAATAAGCATGCAAATCCAAGTTCCCACCTTTTGGGTACCATAGACCTAAACAGGAGGAACCTTTAAGGTAACAAAAAATGCGTTTAACAGCTTTTTCATGTGACTCTTTGGGGTTAGCCTAAAAACGAGCACAGTAGCACACGGCAAATGTAATATCAGGTCGGCTTGCTATCAGATACATGAGAGATCCAATCATCGAGCAGTAATGATGAGCATCCACGGACTTCCCGTTATCATCAGGAGTCAAGCAAGTTTGAGAAGTGGAAAGGGTAAGTTCTGGAGCACAATCATCCATCTTGTACTTTGTGAGAATCTCTTGAATATACTTCTCTTTGTGAATAAGAATGCGATTAGGTTTCTGTTCAAGCTGCAACCTTAAGAATAAGCACATCTCCCCCATCATGCTTATTTCAAAGCATTCCTTTATCACTTCTTCAAATTCTCTGCACAGCTTCTCATTTGTCAACCCGAAGATGATATCATCAACATATACTTAAACTATCAGCATTTCACCATCAACTCTTTCTTGAACAGTGTCATATCTATAGTACCACGAAAGAAACCTTTGCTGAGTAGATATACTGTGTCAGGGTCTCACACCAGATGCAGGGAGCTTGATGCAATCCGTACAGAGATTTATCAAGCTTGTACACTTTGTCTGGAAAATCTAGATCCTCGAAACCCGGTGGCTGACATATGTAGATCTTCTCATCAATATTCTCATATCGAAATGCACACTTTACATCCATCTAAAACACCTTGAAATTCTTGTAAGCAGTATGTTCAAGAAAGATTCTGATAGCTTCAATGCGGGCAACTAGAGCAAACACTTTAGTATAGTCAATCCCCTTCTCCTGAGCAAATCCCTAAACCACCAATCAAGCTTTGTTTCTCACTACAACACCACGATCATTTGGCTTGTTCCTCAATACCCATTTGGTACCAATAGGGTACTTGTTTGGAGGAAGATCAACTAACTCCCAAACCTTTAACTTCCTAAATTTTTGCAGCTCCATTTGCATAGAATCAACTCAACTTGAGTCTTTAAGTGCTTGTTTATAATTCTTGGGGACAATCTGAGATAAGAAAGCAGTGTATAGACATTCATTTATCAACCCACACTGACTCTGAGTTCTCACACCATCTATGATTGATCCAATAATGTAATCATATGGATGATCTTTCAAGGTTTTGAAGTTGTGTTGAGTGTTAATGGATTGGTTTGAGATGTGGAGACGGGTTGGAAAGGTTGGGATGGAATGGATTATGATGGAGTAATAGGAGATGTAAGGGGAATTGGGATAGTAGGGGGAATGGAATTAGGTTGTGATGAAGATAGGATATCAAATGGAGGAATTTGATTAGGTTGTGGTGGAGGTGGAATGTCAAATGAAGTTGGAGGTGAAGGATTAAGTGATGGTTATGGTAAAGGATCTTGAGGGAGAATAATATAAACAGATGTATGAGGAATGATGTCATCATCATCAGGCATTTAAAGATTGAATGAATTGAAGATAGTGGATGTATCATAGAACCATGTGGGTTCGGTTCCAATGCTTGTTGAATTTGATTCCTGCCAATCGACATAGTATGACTCTTGCACAATCCACGTTCGTTTATTATACACCTGATACGCCTTTTGTGTAGTAGAGTAGCCAACAAAGAAGCATTCATCTAAAACAGCACCAAACTTTGTCTTCTGATCTTGGGTATTCAGCATAGAACACACGAGAATCCAAACGGATGGAAGAAGTCAATCAGTGGCTTGTTTCCATGAATTCCGTTCCATTGTCGCTTCTGAGGGGCTTTGACTTTTTTTGCCTATGACCTCAATCATTGGAATCAACTTCATCAACTCCTTAGCAGTCTCACTTTTGTGTGCTAGAAACCTCTCCCAAGAATATCTCGAGTAATCATCTATAACAACCAGACAATAAGATTTCTTAGCAATTGATTTAACACTAATAGGGCCAAATAAGTCGGTATGTAACAATTCAAGGGGATGAGAAATGGAATTTTGAATTTTAAGCTTGTGTGGCTTTTTGTGTTGTTTTCCTTGAGCACAAGCCATGCACTTTTTTACCACTGAAAAATCTTTCAGTGGTAGTCCCCTTACCAAATTGTTCTTAACCAACTTATTTATTATTTTGAAATTAAATGCCCTAAACTTGTATGCCACTTGAAGAATTCATGAGTTGAAACTTTAGACAAAAGACAGGTCATAGTGGAAGTTGATTCTTTTGATCCTATATCAAGCAGATAGGTATCATTTCTTCTAGGAGCTCTCATGATCACCAATTCTTTAGGAATAAGGAACTCTGGCTTAAGAAACAAGCATTCATCAGCCAAGAACAATACTGGAATATCCTTATCACAGATTTATGATACAATAAGAAGATTAAATGCAAGCTCAGGAACATAGTTCACTTTCTACAGAGTCATTGAGCCATTTGAGACGTCTCCTTGACCAATCATCTTGCCACCTTTCTTGTCTCCAGCAAAAGCCACATATCCTCCATTTATTATCCTATAGTTAGCCATCAGGTCCTTCAACCCTGTCATATGCCCAGAACATCCACTGTCAACATGCCAATAGCTATTTGTAGCTTTTCTGGAGTGTTCCTGGCATTTGGGAAAAGACTAATTAGGTTTGGAAATTGGGACCCAAGTCTTGGTGTACTTAGGTCTTTGAATAGTGGATCTTTTGCAGAAAATATCATTTACAAAATTTTTAAAACTAATTCCTAATGATCTATTCTGCACACTGCTACCAACTATCTCAGGACAATGCTTAATCACATGATCATCCTTTCCACATCTAAAACAATGATATTTCAAACCTATCTTGGAACAATTGGATAAAGGAATTCTATCTATTGATATTTCTTCTTCATATTCAGACATTTGTGAATCAGAATCGCTGTAAGAGTCATAAGGCTCTTTTGACTTACCTATTGTGACTTTTACTTTAGCAGGTTCTGGTTCAATTTTATCAATTTTACTCACAGTTAAAGAAGATGATTCCTTATCATTAGGTTTTTAAATCCTTATTGGAGTAAAAGATGGAATTGGATGAGAAAAGAACTTTTGAAACAGTTTGTTTTTGTTGGACTTTCAGAGACATGACCTGAAAGTTTTTCTTTGTCATTCACACAAACATTATCAACATCACGATTTGATTCATAAATATTTGAAACAAAATAATCTAAATTAGGAGTACATAAACCATTGTCTGAAACAGTACTTGTAGGAACAAAACGACTTAAGCTATTGTCTACAAAAGACTTCTTGGAATTTAAACTAATATTACTAGAGCTGCCAAGACCAATACTGCCACCATAACCCTACTCTTCTCGAATCTCCTTATGGTTTACTCCCTCTATACCTACACTCACTCCTCATCCTACAAGTGCGTTGATACAAGAGTATGGTTTAGACTTCTTGGTAGCTACCATAACCATACTCTTCTTGAATATCCTTATGTGTTTAACCAACTTAACAAAAAATTTTAATTCATTCATTTTAAGGCAGGTGCCCGTGGTTGTTGCTGAGGGACAAGCCAGTGTTGTGGAAGGTGTAGGTAAGGAGATTCGACAAGAGTATTCTCGAATCTCCTTATGTGTTTCACCATCAGCAGCATCATCACAAGCTTCACCCCAGAACTCCTTAAACGGATCAAAATTCTCAATAAACTCATTATCACATTCAATCACTTCAACAATCAAGGCATGATTGATTTCTTCTTCAGATTCTTTAATTTCAACACTCCAGTCAAAGTTGGTAAGCAGTGTTGTTTCTTTCTAAGGTTTTGCCTTTTCCTTGTCCATGATTGGAATGACTCTGGATTTCCTGAGTTGACTGGTTCTGTGGTAATTGGGGACGAACATTCTCTCTTGAAGTGACCCAGCTGCTTGCAGTTGAAACATCTTAGCTTAGACTTATCATACCCAAGTCTAGCATTTTGACTTTGACTACTAAAGTTTTTTCTACCGCTTCTCTCCATGAACCTCCTAGGATGAAGGGTAAGCATGGCCATTTGCCATTGAATATCGATCTCCTCCAGATCATCAGGATCCACCTGATACATATCTTCAACAGTCATCCATTTTCCTTTTAATTCTCCAGCAACCAAGGCCTCATAACTGTGAACAAATAACCCGAACAGTGCGATTATGTCAGATGGAATTTGAGTATTGCTAACTGCCTTAGAGCTTGAACCCACACTTGATGAACCACCACCTAATTTGTCTTAACTACCATAATTAGTTGACCCTCTGTAAGCTGTACCATAGAACTGAGAGTTTGCAGCGGATGAAATCAATGTAGCATTCTGAGGATGAATGTAGCCAACACCATTGATTGGTTGTATTCTCTCCTCTTGAGATAAAGGTCAAAAGACTTCAATTTGTTGATCACATCCATAAGCTTATAATCAGCAAAGTTCCTCTCCTACTTGAGCAACCTGATTTGAAGACTCCACTGAGGCGAAAGTGAGTCTAGAAGCTTGGAAACTTGTTCATGATTACCCAATTGCTCATCATACTTCTTCAGATTGCTTGAAACAGATAGAAACCGGTTTGTGATATTAGTAAGGCTTTCATGTTTGTGTCCTACAAACGAATTGAATTCTTTTTCAGCTTGAGCCTTTTTGTCCCTCTTCAAGTCCTCATTTCCATCATAAAACTCACACAATGCATCATACAAATCCTTAGCAGTTGTGTGTTCAGCAAATCTATTGTAGATGTCCTGATGCAAGCATAGAATCAAAACTCCAAGTGCTTTCTTATCACGGTCTAGTAAGTTGATATCTGTCTTAGTGAATGTGCTCAGGTCTGTGTTTGGTGTAGTGATATTTACAATAATGGTTATTGGTCTATGAGGTCCATTCACAATCGAATCCTACCAACTGTGATCGGTGTAGAAGAAGAAAGCTTTCAGACATCTTTTCCAATCCTCAAAGTTATCTCCATTGATAAGCCTCGGTGGCCTATTTGGTGCAACACTCTCCAAATCAGTAATGGTGATATTTGTTGTTGTCATCATGATTAACAGAACTTAAATTCGCTGAAATGTGTAAATTCGCTTGTAGATTCGCCCAGGACAAACTGATAGATTCGCTCGACAAGCCGGCAGCAGTTTCGCTCGGTTGTGACAGAACTTTCATTCAAGAAATAGATTCGGCAGCAATTTTGCTTGTTATCCAAGCAAAAGTGTTGAACTTTCATTCAAAATCAGCTAGATTCACTGACATCAAAACACTAAACTCCAAATCACAATAGTCTGAAGATTCATTGTTTGAATCCATAGATTCGCTCAATGAATATGTAGGTTCGCCTGACAAAGCAGAATACCTTTCACAATAAGAAATCACCCAAAACCACCTCAAAACCTAACCAATTAATGATCCATTGATTCCTAAAGCTTCCTATAGCCTAAAACTACAATGCTTAATCAATTTCCATATCAAAGACACAAAAAACAGATCTGAGATGAATGAAATAGTTTTTTCAAACAAAAAGCCAACAAATCTCAATCTATCAAGAGCACTAAGGTTCTGATACCATATTGTTGGTCCAATCTTAACAACAGTGCAAATGATATCTAAATACACACAAATCCCACTGTAATCAATCAAACATGAAGACAACTATAAGGAATCAAGTGGTTTATCAATATAAAGATCAAACCATGGTCAAACAATGATAGATAAGCTCAAATAATAATCAAATATGCTCCTAGCCATCACAAACAATGACACAAGTAGGGTTTGTAGAAATGACCAAAGTTCCATTAACAAGAAGAAACATTACAATATATAGTATCATATCTAGATTCACTGGCAGATTCGCTTGACAGCGAATCTGCCTTACCAAAACTAATCATAATCGCCCGGCGCCTAACACAAGTTCGCTCGGGACAACATTTATACAGACTCTGGGCGAATCTCAGATTCGCCCATAGATTTGCTAGTGCATATACTTAACAAAATACAAATAAGACCAAAACACCAACATGTCCGATGAGTCCAAACTACTATAATCTACAGTCTTCTTGAATTTGGTCCCATCCATAATGTTTGTTAGATAAGCTATGGATAATGACATGGATGAGGTACTTCTACTGAGAGGAAACCTTCCCTTTCTTGAAGGTCCTGATTGAGAAGTCACCTTCATAGCCCATCTACTCAAAGGAGTGGTTTACTATAGATTTTAGGAAGGACAATTCACCTTCTGCATCATCTAGCTATAGATGAGAGTTTATGGATGCTGAAGTGATGAATATTTTCCTCCCCTGCACTTTGGTAGACAGTGCCTTCTCCCTATCCATGGTGAACTCTCAGTAGGTCCTCTAAAGTTTCAAAAGTTGATCCTCATAGAGTGGAGGATCAATGGTGAGGGAGGTGAAGTAGTTAGATAGAGAAAGAAAGCGGCAAACCTCTGAGAAACTTTTATTATTCTCGGAGTTCAACAGAGCAACTTGATTGTGTTGTCTGTGAAGATGCATGAAAAAATCTGGTTGGTTTATGCGGTTAAGGTTGGCCATTTGTGGTAGCTTTGCGGTGAAGTAAGGTAAGAACAAAGGCAGTGAGTGGGGTTTTAGGTTTAGAGAATTTGCAGATGAAGAAGATAGTGAAAGAGGGGGAACCATTGGGTATAATTATATGAAATAGACTTGAGACAAAGTTAATGCAAAAGAATAAACTTCAAAGTCCAAATATCGGTCCCATCCCTGAGAAAAGTGCCCCAAAAGGTAGTTTTATTAGAATTCGAAACTCTTCTGAATGTAATTTATCTTCGGAAGTTTTGTGAAAAACTTCCGAATCCAAATTTTGACTTTGGAAGATAACCCTTAGCTTTGTGAAAATTTGCTTTGCAAGAAAAATTACTTGAAGTATTTTCTCTTCCGAAGAATATTTAGTTTCGAAAGATATTAAAGCTTGAAAGTTTTATTCTTAAGGAGAATAAATCTTCCGAGACATAATTGCTTTCGAAAGAAATTTGTTCTTCAAATGCAATGTTCATGTCTATAGAAAGAAAATATATTTAAGAATTTTTGAAAAATTATAAGGAATATCATTTGAAAAATATTTTCTCCAAGATAAACTGGGCTTGTGGAAATGCTTGTCTAGACAACTTAGGACATGCAATTCCTTTTAGAAACAATATTGATTAAGTTTTAAGAAAATCTACTCAAGGTTAATCATCCCAATAGTTGAAACAAGATATCTAAATCTCTGTTCATCAAAAGCCTTTGTGAATAGATCAGCATATTGTTTATTTGTGTTAACCTTGACTAGTTTTATCAATCCTTTTTCATAATTATCTCTAATTAGATGATACTAGATGTTGATTTTTTTTTGTCCTTGAGTGCTGCACAGGAATCTCTATAACAGAGATAGCATTGTTGTTATCTATGTGGATGGGAGTCTCTTTGAATTTGTATCCATAGTCCAACATCTGATCCTAAATCCAAAGCACTTGAGCACAGCAGCTTGCAACAACAATGTATTCAGCTTTAGCAGTTGATGTAGATACACAAGATTGTTTCTTGTATTGCCATAAGACTATACTTCCACCAAGGAATTGACATCCACCAGATGTGGACTTTGCAGTCATATTACAGCCACCATAATCACTATCCGTATAGGCATACAGATTAAAGTCAGAATTCTTTGGACACCAAAGGCCTAGCTTAACAGCACCTTTGAGATATCTAAGAATCCTTTTGATAGCAACTAGGTGTGACATCTAGGGGTTGGCTTGATATCTTGCACATATACATGTAGCAAACATAATATCAGGCCTGTTGGATGTAAGATACATGAGAGACCTAATCATGACCCTTTAAAGATATTCATCTAGACACTCCCCCTAAAATCAGGTTCAAGGGAGTGGTTTCTGGCTATGGGTGTCTTTGCAACCTTAATTCAGTCATGTTGAATCTTGTAAGTATGTCTTGTACATACTTTGACTAACTTATGAAGATGTCATTGTAAACAATTGAGTTCCCCTATGGCACTCAATTCAAATCTATTCTTAATCAGCTTCTCAAAGTCTTTGTAGAGCTTTGGATTAGTTGATCCAAAGATAATGTCATCTACATCTACTTGAACCAGCATTAAGTCATTCCCTGTTCCTTTGATGAAGGGAGTTCCATCTATAATATCCCTTTTATAGCCATGCATATTGAGATAGTGTCTCATACCACTTCCTTGGAGCTTAGTGCAGCCCATAAAGAACTTTATCAAGCTTGCAGACATAATCAGGATGATCTGGGTCTGCAAACCTAGATAGTTTTTTGACATACACCTCTTCATCAATCACCCTATATAAAAATGCACACATGACATCAAGTTGGTAGACCTTGAAGTCGTTGGATGCAGCAAACACCAGGAATATTCTAACAGCTTCAAGTCTTGCTACAGGAGCAAAGACATTAGTGTAATCAATTCCTTCTTCTTGTGTGTACTCTTGAACAACCAGTCTCACCTTGTTCTTGATGACAAGTCCTCTATTATCTTTCTTATTTCTAAACACCCTCTAGGTTCGTATGATAGTCTTCCCTTAAGGAAGCGGGCATAGGTTCCAAACCTTTTTTCTTTTGAATTGAAGCAGCTCCTCTTGCATTGCCTCAACCAATCTTCCATCCTTCAAATCCTAATCAACGTTCTTTGTCTCTATCTAGGACAAGAAACAAGAGTATAGACAAACATTTTTGTCATAGGTTTGTCCTCTTGTCCTCACCCCTTTTTCAACATCTCCAATGATGTTTATGGTGGGGTGTGACTTGTGGATCCTAAGTTGAGGGATCACAACAATTTGATTAGATAGATCTAAATTTAAGAAGTTTAGGTCTGTCAATGAAATGTCTCGCACCACATCAGCACACTTATCAAGAGAAGCTTGATCTAATGAGTGTATGATATCATTAATGTTGTCTTCAATGGAGCGGTTATTAGCATCAAGATATTCTTGATCACTATCACCACCACCATTTCCTCCTATATTTGAAGTTCATTCATTAGTGTTTTGTGCCTCTGAGCTAAAATTTTTAGGCACTTCAGATGTATCAGCTTGATTTGTCATTGTTGTGCTGATAGGAACTTTACTTGCAGGGTTAGTTACCACTGGAGCTAAAGTAGTAGTCTTGTTTGGTCTTCTCAGCTCAAATCTTGGGTCATGATCTTCAGTTGATGTGTTACCTATAGATACTGAAACATCTTCACAAGATTTGTTAAAACAACTGGTAACTAATCAAGATTAAATAACCAGTCAGGACTAGAACCTTTCACACTAGGAGTGTGCTCATTGAAGATCACATTAGCTGATTCTTCAACTACTCTACTTCTGAGATTGTATACTCTATAAGCCTTATCTTGGGAAGAGTATCCAATAAAGTGTCCATCATCTAGTTTCTTAGCAAACTTTGCTACTTGATATTGGGTATTCAAGATGGTGCAGGGACAACTAAATAATCTAAGAAAACTAATGATGCTGGAATTACCAGATGAAATGGTTTTGTAGTTCTCTATAATCTCTTTCAACCACATGCGGGGTAGAGCTCCGCTATTTGCTGGAGTTACCAGATGGATTTTGTATGTTCATCTCCATCTGGTAGCTACTGAGAATGACATATAACTCAGTAAGAGTAAGGGTCTTGAGGTTTTCAGTCCTTTTAATGACCACATAATAGTGTGTCCATTGTCTAGGAAGAGAGGACATGAATTTCCTCACAATATCCCTATTCTCCAGCTTTACTCCAACATCCATTAGAGTGTCCACAATCTCAACATACCAGAAGTATTGTTGAGTTACGATTTCACCTGTCTTGAATGTAAAATTTTCAAACTGCTGCTTCAGGAGATCTTTCTTGTTTTCTTTGGCTTCATTAGACCCCTCATACATCAGCTTTAGTGCATCCCAGAGCTGCTTGGCAGTCTTGCACTTCTTGAAGCCTCTGTAGATGACATTTGGAAGAGCAGTTTAGAGAGCAGTCATGGCCTTTTGATCTGCATCTATTCTTTTTCTTTCTTCTTCAGAGTAGTCAGCCACTTCTTTTGGTATCATGCCACCTCCAGCAGTAGCTGAAGAGGTGCATGGAATGTAAGGTCCTGAGGTAACAGACTCCCACATCCTGCTATCTTGTGACTTAATAAATCCTTCCATTCTTAGGCACCAAGTATCAAAATCATCAGGAGTGATCAGTGTAGACTTTACCATGGTACCAGTTTCCATATCAGACATAGAAGCTACCATTTGAGATGTTAAGTGTTTTATGAGAACTGAGGAGATTTAAGATGCGAGATCTTACAATCAAGAGCATGGAATGCTCAGATACCAATTGCGGGACCGGTTATGGGAGGTCAATACAATCAGTCTCACAATAAGGAGAGTGTTAGAACACTTAGCAGTTCAGATAGGGAACCAGCTTTATTAACAATATGCAAAGAACACTAGCAAACAATGAGACAGTTTTTTAAGAAATATATTAAAAGGATCTCAGCATCTAGTTAGATCAATTAGATTGAATTTGCAGCGGAATAGCATACGAATTAGAACAAATTAAAGCAAGAACACACAAGATGTATCAATGAAACAGTAATGTTATATATAGAGAGAGAGAATTTATGCCAAAAGGTATATATTCATTCAACACGCGCTTCGGCCAGTTTACAATTAGGTCATCTTTCCTTTTATAGGAAAGATGACGTCAGCTAATGTCACTTGATAGTGACATCTAACCGTTATTACAACAAACTACTGAAAGAGACTAAATTACTGAAGATGTCTAACGGCTGACATCTTCTTACAAAAGACAAGTGTAAACTACTACAACTACTGAAAAGAAACTATTGAAACTACAACGTCTGAAAAACATGCTCTTAAGACGTTTTACAAAGTACTGAAACATAAAAGAAATCTACTGATAAGAAACTACTAAAAGTAAAGAACTGAAAGGAAACTACTGAAAAGAAAACCATCACAACAACTGAAGAATACTTCTTCAGCTGTTGTGATAACCTCTGAAGTCTTCAGCACTTGAACTTCAGACTTGAACTTCAGCTGTTGTCATCAGCTGATGTCTTCAGCTGATGTCTTCAGTTGTTGTCTTCAGTCTTTGTACTTCAGCTGATGTCTTCAGTCTTTGTACATCAGCTGATGTCTTCGGTTGTTGTACTTCAGCTGATGTCTTCAGTCTTTGTACATCAGCTGATGAAGTGTTCAGTTGTTGTCATCATCAGCTGTTGAAGTCTTCAGCAGTTGTTGTGATGTCTGTGGGACTTAAAAGGTTTTTTTGATCTGGCTCATTAGTTCTTTTGGTCTAACAAACTCCCCCTAAACCAATGCAGCCAAAACCTTTAAGCTTATTTGATGTCCCACTTATTTGGCAGAAAGATTGGTCTTTTTCTTCTGGATCAGCTCAGAAATGACCCAAATCAGCACAGGCCTGGGAAGAGGTTTCAAGAAAAATATGACTGTCAAAGGATGGATGGGAACTCTGTCTTGGGGA
>BJCO01154001.1:0-11922 GCA_018326465.1 Flaveria floridana | reverse complement strand
CTGCTTGTTACTTGTTATATTGTGATCAACTCTTCATAAGACTGCTTGCTGAGTGTTGATTCACCGTGAGTTGAGAGAAAAACCAACCGTAATCGATCCTGCATTTACTGAAAATATAGGGAACATACTATAAAGACAAGCATCATAGAATAACATAGTTGGTTGATCTAGAACTTGTCAGAATACACAAACACTATCTCACTCACACACAACTAGAAAATAAAACATAAGATAAAGATTTAATGTGATGCGGTCAGTGTGACCTGTGTTTATGACTACAACTAAGGTTTACAAACTGTTTTTTGCAAGTTTTATCCGAATCCTGTATCTTATAACTTACTAATAGAGGTTAACCTATAACTTTAGTTAGCTAGGTGTATAAGTTTTTCTAATCGAATGTAGAGTTTGTACATTTGGTAAAGATTTTGCCTCTTAAATGAGAGGTATTGAATTCAAATCCAAACATGATATTAGTTAAGGCATTAACATATTTCTTCTGTCTAGACTCATTAATTATATATTTACTCAAGCTAAAAAACTAATTACATATTTACCCTTTTTAAAACATATATATTACGTATTTATTCATTTTATTAAGATTATTTATTAAATGATTATTGTATCCATATTTTTATTAAGTTATTTTTACACATTTCCATTTTTAAGAACATCAATCGTATATTTCCTCAAGTTCGAGTCTCTTATATATATAAAAGAGTAAATTACTATTTTCGTCGTTGAGGCTTGACGAAATCACGGGTTTAGTTCAATATTTTATTTATTACACTAACGATTCAATAATTTCAAGTTTTGTTTCAATTTTAACCAAGTCACTAACACCGTTATAATATTTTCGTTAAGTTAGTGTAAATTTATAATATTACCCTTATGATTAAATATAAAATAATAAAAAAATTTATCAAATAACTATCATCTTCATCATCTAAACCTAAACCATATCCCATCCACCACCACCACCGTTATCATTCCTAAAAAGTCCACCACCACCCACCACCACCATTATCATACCCAACAAGACTACCATCATCATAGTTCAAGACCCCCCCACCGTCAACCCATCTCTCTTTATCTCTCTCACATCTAGAAATCAAGAACCATCAGCCGCCACCCTAAACCCCTAGGCTACCTCCGACCACCATCACCACCTCCACCTCCAGGCCATTTCGACCGCCACCTCACGCCGCCACTCCGGCCTCCACCCCCACTTTCTCTCTCTACCACCGAATCCTCCCTCCACCACTGTAATTTGGCAACACCACCACCAGATCCTCCCCATCACCCGCGGTTTTAGATGGCCAGTGGGCAGATTTGGTGGTGGTCGGCGGTTTTAGATTATGGTGGTGAGAGATTGTTGTGGTTGTGGTCGAATAGGAAGGGAGAGAGAAAGGAAGGGATAGGGTAAGGGAGGTATGGCCAGATTTGGTGGTGGTCGGTGGGTTATAGGTGGTGACGGTGCACGATGGCGGTGGATGTGGTCGCTGGAGGTGAGTGGTCTAGGGGTGCACAATTCTTGTTTGTGTGTGTGAGAGAGAAAAGAGAGAAGAGAGAAGTTAGAGAGAAAGAGAGAGGAGGGATATGGGTTGGGTGGGGATGGGGATGGGTTTTTATCAAATTTACTGGCAAAAATGTATTTTTACATTATTTAACAGAACAAACACTAATGGTCTTAACATCTTGGGTGAAATTGAAACAAACCTTAAAGCTATTGGACCATCAGTGTAATAAATGAACTATTGGACTGAACCTGTGATTTTTGCCAAATTTCAGGGATGAAAATAGTAATTTACTCTAAATAAAATAATAAATTACAACTTCAAATACAAAAACAAAAAGTATAAAACTTTATTTTAAAACAATATTCACCAATTATCAATTTTATACATCCAAACATAAAAACAAATCGTCAAAGTTTTAAACAATTATAATAATAAAAGATCAAGACGTAAAATCCGTTAGTAAAAACAATATAAATTTGTGATTTGACAGATTAATTTTAATAAAACGAACACATATGTAATATATGTATATTAGAAAGAGAATATATGTAATTAATTTTATGTGTTAAAAAATATGTAATTTATGGTCTAAATGGGTAAAATGTGTAAAAATTTATAATTAATTTAAAGTAATTTAAGAATAAGAGTAAGGTAGGCTTGTTGTTAAAAAGTATATATGTGTTATTCTGAATAACATTTTGGAACTCTTTAACAAAATTAATAACATTTTGGAACTCTTTAACAAAATTAATAATTTTAACAGACGGTTATTACATATTCAAATACATTATAAACCATTTAAATGATATATAATCTCACTTGTAAGTGTTGGTGGCACTTGCCACGTTTTACAATTTAATTGGGTGGCAATATTTTAAACTTTTTTTTACATTTTCCATATATTATTTATTTTAAAGGGATTATTTTAGTAGTAATTTGAAAGCGTTGCAAATGGTTAGCTGTTTCTTCTTATAAACCCGATGTTGGTGCTCTTTGAAGATTAACATTAGTTATTTTTGTCTTTGTAATAGTATAGGGACTAATTTGAAAATATATTCCTTTGTTTTCATTTTTAGTATAAATTGGATAGCTTGTGTAGGTGTTCGAGACACTTGGAATTTCTGTTATTATTCACCTTACACATTGCATCCATTTGTAATTACTATCAATGAAAAACAACTATAAATTTTGAAGTATTTGTTTGTATTTGATTACTTTGTGTTTATATTGATCATTGCATTACAATATCATCACAGATCGATCCATTTTGAACTTATCAAATGGTATCAGGGCTTTCGGGTCAGTGATAGAGCTTAAAATCAACATTTTGAGCTCTGTGAATCACTTGAATCTGTGATTGATAGCAATTTGATCAATTAATTGTTGAATTAAGTTGTATTTCATCAGCAGAAACATGATTTGAATCACAATTTGATGTTTAATCCATTCAAATCTGATTTTTCATCAGATTTGTATGCGAAAGTGTGTTCTTCAAGTTCGAACTCAAATTCAATCAGAAAACCTAATTGTTGTTCTTAATTGAGAGAAATGATGATTGAGGATTGATAATCAATCTATATAATACCTTATTGGAAGTTTTTAGATTAATTCATCAAGCTTTGAAGAAATTTATAAGATCAGGTTGTTATAAAGATGATGAATTAGACGTCTAAAGTGTAAAAATCAACTAAAATTTGCCTAAGTGTTTAGGCGTATAAACATTGTTTAGGCGCATTAGCACTGTTTAGGAGTTTTAATTTTGGACGTTTTACCACTGTTTTGGGCATTTGAAAATTGTTTGAACTTCCTGAATTTTAGGCGTATTACAACTGTTTGGGCGTTTTAACCCCTAGGCGTTTGACAACTGTTTAGGCGTCTGACTACTGCTCAGACATTTTACAACTATTCAGGCGCATTAACAGTTGGGCATTTTAGAATTCAACTAAGGCATTCCCTTAGTGTTCAAAGTTGGGGTCTTTCACAAGAGTAGGCGTATCATAATTCAGACTTTTCATTCAACACTTAGAAATTTAAAAAAAAACTAAAATCCAAAAATATTTTCATTTCTTTATTTTATTTCAAATTCTAAAAACAACAAAAACATATTACTGTCAGTAATTCAAAATAAAAATGGTTAAGTCTGAAGATTCTGAGAATAGGGTTCCAAAGTTGAAGAACAGAGCTGATTTCAGGAACTGGTCTCTCAGACTAAAGCATCACTTGAACTCTATTGTTACTGATTTGTGGAAATCAATAGACAAAGGACTACACATCACAGTTACTTCTGATGGTCCTGCAGAGAAATTATATACACCAAGGACTCTCAAGAATAATATATTGAGGATGGTCTTATGGGTGATGATTTAAAGAAAGTCAAGAATGATGTTAAAGCTTACTCACTAATGTGTAAGGGTTTACCTTTAGAGGTCTTAACAAGATTGGAGAGTTATCAGACTGGATATACAATGTACAAAGCATTGAAGATCGTCTGTGAAGGTAGTAAAGAAATTCAAGATCTTAAAAAGCAGAAGCTCAAGAGGCAGCTAGAGTTATTTGAGCATTTATCTGGAGAAACTATCAACCAGATGATGAACAGATTTGTTCAACTTACTATTAAAATGTCAACAGTTGGCATCAAGAATGATATCAAAAATCTTAATGATAGACTTCTCAATGCTCTTCCATTTTCATAGAAGCAAACTGTTACACTGTTAAAGCATACTGAAAAGTTTCCTATGGATCTTGATCTTCTTATTGCCAAAATAGAATCAGTTAAAATTGATGAAAGTTCTAGTAACAATGAGAGAGCTGCATCAACATCTCAGTATAAGTATGTTGCTTCTCCTGTAAACACTGTGGAGAATGCATTTCTGGCTAAAGATGATGTCACTCCAGAAGATGAGGGTGAACTGTTTGTTAGAGTTGGTTTCTTTACAAGTGCTCATGTTTACACACCTCAACCTCAATCTCCTCCTAAAGCTCAAACTCCTATACCTTAATTTGAGACTCCATCTTCTAACTCTGTAAAACCTAGCAAAGTTAAAGATGTTATTAATATCCTTTTACAGGATGATAAGTCAAAAACTACTTTTACTGCTTTTATGGCAAGTTTTCAAGCTTATCAAGGAAGCCATTTAACTCAAGTTGATCTTATGTTGCAGGATTCGTTTCAGATGGATCTTGATGATGTAGAAGAGATGGATTTGAACTGACAGATGGTGATGATTGCATATAGAACTCAGAAACACTCCTATGTGAATAGGAACTACAAGCCAGTGCAAACAAAAATGTAGGTTTTGACAAGTTCAAGTCAAGGTGTTTCAACTGCAACAGCTATGGCCACTTTTCAAGAGAATGTAAAGCTCCTAGGACTCAAGGAGGAAATGGCCAAGCTAGTTCTAGCAGTCAAATATATCATCAACAACAGTCTCAGAAAACATTTCAGAAGCCTTATTAAAGTCTTCCCATGCCCGAACTAAAGGATGAGACAAAATAAGCTAAAGAGCCAAAGAAAGCTCTTGTTGTGAGCATCAAAGATGGTTATGACTGGAGTGCATATGCTGAACAGTTTACTACTGAGCTTAATTCAAGTTTGGCTCGTGTTACTGAAACTCTGAATGAAGACTGGGCTGAAGATTGTGATCCTATAGCTGATGTTGATTCAGACATGATGATGCAGACTATGATTGGAGTGATAAATCTGATCCAAAGCAAGACTCAGAAGAAATTACTCTCATGGCTCAATCTAAACAACCAAAGGTTGAACATTTATCATCTGATTTTGAGACATCCATTTCAAGTTATCCTGAAATTTCAATTGAAGTTAGAGAAAAAATGTGCATTAAAGCATGTTTTGAACAAGTTAAGCATTATAGAACTTATTCATTCAAAATCTGTGATAAACTAAAACAAGAAGAAGTAATGCACAACAAATTGAAAAATGATCATAAAATCTTTGATGAAAAGATCATATCTCTTCAAACTTCATAGAACAAAACTCTAAAAGAACTTGAAATTGTTAAAAAGTAACTTGAAGAGATGACCAAAAATCTTAAACAAGAGAAAATTGCTCATGCTGCAACTCAGGTTGATCTTGCCAAAGTTAAAAGTTCAAAAACTATTGTTGAACAATTGGTGAATGGAAGAAAAGATAAAGATTAAATAGGTTTAGGTTTCACATATGAGCCTATGCCTGAATCAATTTCAAACACTTTACCAGTGAACTTTAACACGCATGAACTTTAACACGCATGATCATTCACCTGAAAATAAAACTAAACTAAAAGCTTTTTAAGAGAAGAAAAAGAATAAGCAATCCAATGCAGAAAGTGAAGAAGAAAAGATAAATGTTGAAATATTTGAGGAACAAGACTCAGAAAAGATTAAAAATGGTCATCCAATTAAAATTAAATTTTATGAACCAAGACCAAACAATAAGAAGATATTTGTTCCCAAAGGATCTCATAAAGTTGTCATTGAAAAATATGAGTCTGAAAAATGTGTTAAAGAAATTATTGAATCAAGTGACAAACAATATTTAAAGAACAAAGAAAAGGCAAAAGAAGATGTCATTACACCTGATGATTCATGTTCTTCTCAAAATGCTAATGAATCCCAAAGCAATACACCAACATCATTAAAATCAAGAAATCAAAGAAGGAGACGGAAAAGTACCAAATCTAAAACATCTCAAAATCAAGATCAAACAAATCAAATTAAACCAGTGAAGTTTGTGTCTGTTGGTACTTTTGACATGAACATAATCCCTGAAATAATATCAAACCCTAAGATCAAATCTAACTCTGATTTGAAAACAGGTTCAGGTCCTAAGTCTCCTGTTGTAAATAAAATATTTGTATCTAAGGAGTCAAGGAATATTGTAAATGATCAAAAATCAAAACCTAAATCTCAAAAGAGCAAACTCACAACTCCAAAACAACAGTTTAACCTTACTACTACTAAAACAAATCAAGGATCAAATGTGGCATCCACATCAAAGGTTAACAAACAGTTGTTTAAATTTCAAGAAAAGTACTTTGATATATGTGATATGTACAATCATAACACTATTGATTGTTTCTTTAACAGGTCATGTCAAATATGTGATATGAACAATCACTAAATAGTTGATTGATTTTAACAAGTACTGTGCTTTGTGTGATCAAAGAAATCATAATACTGAGGATTGTTACTTCAGAAAGAACTCGCCAAGGCGAGGTTATGTTAACCCATATTTTCAGAAATCAAAATCATGGTTTTTGAAGGTTAACAAAACCACCATCCTTTGGCTTGAGATCTCTCAGGAGAATCAATTCTGATTATGATGAGTTTTATGCTGTGAAATCAAAACAGTATAACCAAGGCAATTTCATTCCTCGATCTGTGAGAATGAATAATGGCAGGTTTAACAAGCAAAATTTTTCTAAAAATTATTCAACTTATCTTGATGATGATCTTAAAAAACGGTATAATGCTTTGAGGATTAAGCAAAATAAAGATGATTAGAAATTTGTTAGAAATGGAATTGAGAAAACAAAATATAAAAGAAACCTGATTTTAATAATCTTCATTTTCAGCAGTTTACCATCGTTGATAAGTTTGGCAAGCCCAAGACCATCTCGGCTTGGGTTGATAACTCATCTTAAATTTCTTTGATATACAGGTACGCCCAAGAAGACCTATTAACATGTGGTATGTTGATAGTGGGTGTAGCCGATATATGACAAGCAATCATGCCTTACTTCAAGATTTCAAGATAAAAGATGGTACACATGCTGCTTTTGGAGGTGATTCGGGTGGTAAGATCACAGGAGACGGGACAGTGTCAAATGGGATTTTTAGCTTTGATAAAGTCAACTATTATGCTTACTTGAACTTTAATCTTTTAAGTGTTTCCTAAATTTGTGATAAATCTTACTCAGCTTTATTTACTGACTCTTATTGTTATATTTTGAAGCCAGGTTTTTAGATTAGCAAGGAATAGGTAGTTGTTAAAGTTGTTCGTGATAGGGATGTATACAAATTAGATATGCCTCAAGTTGATCCTTCTACAGAAACAACTTGCCTTATTGCTAAAGCATCAAATGATGAAAGTCGGTTATGGCATAGACGTCTCGGGCTTTCAAATTTCAAGAATATGAACAAACTTGCTACAGGAAATCATGTAGTAGGCATTCCCATAAAGAAGTTTGCTACCACAGATTATTGCACAGCTTGCCTGAAAGGAGAGCAATGCAGAGAGTCTTATAAGCACAAGCTGATAAACTCAAATTCCAAGCCTCTCTAGATGTTGCATTTGTATTTATTCGGTCCAACAAATATGCAGAGTATTGGAAATAAATCTTATTGTTTAGTTATCATTGATGATTTTATAAGATTTTCTTGGGTTTTCTTTTTGCATTCTAAATCTAAAACAGCTGAATTATTAAAAGATTTTATAATTAAAGTTGAAAATCAATTAGAACAAAAAGTGAAAATCATTAGAAGTGATAATGGAACCGAATTTAAAAATGCCAATATAGACATGTTTTGTGAAGAAAAAGGAATTATTCGCCAGTTCAGTGCTCCTCGTACTCCTCAACAAAATGGAGTTACTGAAAGGAAGTACAGAACTTTGATCAAGGCTGCATGTTCCATGTTAGCAGATGCAAAGATTCCAATCACTTTCTGAGATAAAGCCATATCCACAACATGTTTTGTGCAGAATCATACACTACTCGTGAAAGATAAACAGGAAACTCCATATTAGTTGATGTTTGGCAGGAAACCTAACATAGATTTTTTAAATCTTTTGGTTGTTTCATGTTGATTTTAAATTCAAGTGATCATCTATCAAAATTTGATGCAAAATATTATGATGGATTTTTTGTTAGATATTCATCGGTTTCAAAAGCCTTTAGAGTTTACAACTTTAGGACGAATGTTATCCTTGAAACATTTAATGTTAAATTTCTTGAAAACTTATTTCTATCAGTTTCAAATGGTCCAACTCGTTTATTTGATTTAGATTCATTGTCAAACTCTTTCAAAACTTGTTTGAAGTTTCAGGTGAAAAGAAGAAACAAGGAGGAGATCTATGATCTTTCAGTGATGATTCTGATTTTGATGATATGGATGATTCAAGCCCTAATTATCCTTTCATTTCATTCATCAAAAATTCTATCTTTCGTTCTGTATCTAATGATCAATCACAATCTCATAAAGCTCAAAATTCTGATCATTCTAATGTTTCTCAACCAATTTCTAATGATGGTCCTGAAATTATTCAACATGAGTCTTGTTGGACCAAAAGAACCAATGAGCCTGATCAGAAAAACCTTTAAGTCCCACAGACATCACAACAACTGCTGAAGGCTTCATCAGCTGATGACAACAACTGAAGACTTTATCAGCTGAAGTTCAAGTGCTGAAGACATTAGCTAAAGTTCAAGTACTGAAGACTACATCAGCTGAAGTCAAGAGCTGAAGACTTCAGAGGTTGTCACAACAGCTGAAGTAGTACTCTTCAGTTGTTGTGATGGTTTCTTTTCAGTAGTTTTCTATTTTAGTTTTAGTAGTTTTTTATTTTAGTTTCAGTAGTTTTCTTTCAGTAGTTTACTAAATGTAAAACGTCTGAAGAGCCTGTTCTTCAGACGTTGTAGTTCAGTAGTTGTAGTTTTAGTAGTTATAGTAGTACTACACTTAGCTTTTGTAAGAAGATGCCAGCTGTTGTAGACATCTTCAGTAGTTTAGTTTAACTTTTAGTAGTTGTTGTAATAACGGTTAGATGTTACTATCAAGTGACATCAGCTGACGTCACCTTTCCTTATAAAAGGGAAGTTGACCTAATTGTGTAATTGCCGAAGCGTGTGTTGAATGAAATATTCCTTTTTGTAGAAATACTTTTTCTCTCTATAACCGTACTGTTTCATTGAATTATTATTTGTTATTCTTGCTTGAATTTGTCTAATTCTTATACTATTCCGCTGCAAATCCTAATCTAATTGATCAAACTAGATACCAGATCCTTTCAAATCTGGTACTTCATTAGTTTTTGATGATGTAGTTTTTACTGATCATCTTGATTACTTTATCAACTCACCAACTCAAGTTCCGAATTTCACTCCATATACTTCAAACCTATTGCATCAACTATCTGACTTGAACCAGACTAATTTGGATGTTCGTGTTCTAGAAGATGGGATTCCAACATCTCGTGTTCACAAGAACCATCCTACATCTCAGATTATAGGTCCATTGACCGAGAGAACTACAAGAAGTCATTCAGAAAGAGCAAATCTTTGCTTAGACTCGTGTTTTCTATCTCAAATTGTCCCTAAAAACATCACTGAAGCTTTAAAGGACAATATTTGAATCGAGGCTATGCAATAAGAGTTATTACAGTTCCGCAAATAGGAAGTATGGAAGCTTGTGGATTTTTCTAAAGGAGAGAATGGCATTGGCATAAAATAGTTGTTTAGAAACAAATTAGATGATCGAGGAATTGTTGTTCACAACAAAGCAAGACTCGTTTCATAAGGTTACACTCAAGAAGAAGGAATAGATTATGATGAAGTATTTTATCCAGTTGCAAGGCTTGAAGCAATTCGTGTCTTACTGGCTTATGCTTTATATATGAAATTTAAAGTGTACCAGATGGACGTGAAAGGTGCTTTCTTGTATCGGCCAATCAATGAGGATGTATATGTCAAGTAACCTCCGGGTTTTGAAGATCCAGAATATCCTCATCGTGTGTACGAGCTTAGTAAAGCATTGTATAGTCTTTATCAAGCTCCTAGAATTTGGTATGATACATTATCATAACATTTGATCCAGCATGGATACACAAGAGGGGAAATTGATCTAACTTTGTTTATAAAGAAGGATGCTAATGATCTCTTATGTGTTCAAGTGTATGTTGATGATATCATATTCGGTTCTACAAGTCCAACATTATGCAATAAATTTGAAGAAATTATGAAGTCTTGTTTTAAAATGAGTTCTATGGGGGAAATGACTTTTTCCTTGGATTACAGGTGAAATAGTCAGCAGATGGTATTTTTATTAATCAGAAGAAATTCATTGAAAACCTCTTGAAATAGTTCAAACTGCAAGATTATCAATCTATCAGAACTCCAATTGATGTTAATACTAAGATTGAACCTGATCCGAAAGGAAAAACTGTTGACCAAACTTTATTCAGATCTATGACTAGTTCCTTGATGTATATACTGCATCTAGACCTGACATAATGTATGTTGTTTGTGTCTATGCCAGGTATCAATCAGACACAAAGGAATCTTACTTTATTGCTGTCACACGTATATTTAGATATCTCAAAGGAAAATCGGCTTTAGAGTTATGGTATCCTTATGAAGTAATTTGAGTTACATGGATATACAGATAGTGATTATAGGGGATGTTGTCAAGATCGTAAATCTACAACGGGTGATTGTCAGTTTTTAGGTCCTAGATTAGTCTCATGGCAATGTAAGAAACAAACAAATGTATCTGTTTTGATTATAGAAGCTGAGTACATAGCTGTTATTAGGTCCTAGATTAGTCTCAGCAGGATGTTCTTAAATCCTTTGGTTATAAAACCAACTACTGGATTATAGGTTTAGTTTTCTTAAAACTCCTATTTATATTGATAACACGACTGTTATGTTTATAACAACTAATCTTGTCTAACATTCCAAAACAAAACATATCAAAATTCGATATCATTTTCTCAGAGATACCTCTGAAGAAGGTTTAATCATTTTGGTTCAAATATCCACTGGTTATGGGTTTTTTTCTACCAATTGGGGCCCTCCCTTCACCACCCCCATGTGGATGGTCTACAGGGTTCATAACTACTCCTCTTACTACAGGGCGCTTACCTAGCCAACGCTTAGATCCGGCTCTACCCAAACTTTTCTGGTTCACCCCAACATTCCCCACTTGTCCGACTGTTGCTGAGCAGTTTTTGGATATCAAACGACCTCCCCAGAAGGTAATTTTAATGTGGCCGATTTCCCTTCTTTTGCACAGTTTCGCTACAGCACCCGATGCTCTAGCTAATTGTCCACCCTTTCCAAGTGTGATTTCTATGTTATGTATGGCCGTGCCTAAGGGCATATCGGTTGAAGTAGATTCTTCTTTTTATCAATCAAAACCCCTTCCCAAACTGTACAAGCTTCTTCCAAAGCATACGGCTTTCTGGATGTAGATGGTGATATCTATACAGATGGATCTTATATATATGGTATAATGAAGTACCACATGGGTGGATATATAGGAATCAAAATCTGCCGAATCACTCATGTTATGATCTTCTACATCCTAGATTACGTGGTACGATTAGATCGAATAAGCCCTTCTGGAATAAATACTCAGCCGCTTGTGAACCGTCGGGTACTGTTTTATTCAATGTTTGTTCAATTAC
>BJCO01153817.1:332-11375 GCA_018326465.1 Flaveria floridana | reverse complement strand
TATATATATATATATATAGGGTAAGGTTCAAATGAGAACCCTACCTTATTATGAGAACCCTTTAAGTAATTGTGGTCCATTGATTTACTTCTAGCATCTTTCATCTAATGGACCTAAATAAATTATATTATAATATTAATGTTTAGTACTTATTTTGAATAATAGAGGGTAAATGAGTAAATTTACAATAACAATTAATGATCTGCAACCATCAATCTACTTTAGAAAAAAGTAAACATCAAATTATCATTATTTTTATTTTTTCTTTCAAAACCTTTAAAGAACACTTTTTCAAGAGTTTCTTCACTTTATATTTTTTCTTAAACGTTTTTCTATTAGTTCTTATTCCATATGATGAACAATTTACAAAGCTTTCTTTACTTTAATTTCCAAACCATGAGACAAGTGAAAACCATCGCTCAGATCGTGCATCATTTTCTTTCTTGAATACTTGTGCTGAAAAATATGGACCGCCATCATCATCAACCATGTGTTTTTGGCCGTGAACTTATAGTTTGAAATGGGTGATATTGTAGGTAAGAGAGAAAGAGAGAGAGAAAAAGAGAAAGAGAAATAGAGGAATGTATTTAACGTGAAGAGTTTTTGAATATTTGTAACGCCCGATTATTTATTTTAAAGCCGACGAAAGAAAGAAAAAAAAAGAAATAAAGTCCGAAGTCAGGGGACCAAACCCGTCAGCGCACGAAAGTTGGGCAAATGGGGGTGTGTTAAGGGAGAGGGCAGCCATCTCCCCTCCCCACACTTGCAAAATTCAGCCACAAAAGAGAGAAGAGAGAAAGAAGAGAGGAAGAAGAGAGGAAGAAGAGAAAAAGGAGAGAAAAATGGTGATTCGGGCTCGAAATTCGTCGTTTAGCTAGTCCAAACGAAGCTCTTTATCTTATCCTTCTTTGTGTGAGTTCTAGGACCGCTCATTTACTTGTTTTCAACCTATTTTGGGGCTGAAACACATATAAACCCGTTTTTGAAATGTGTGTTTGACCTATTTGGGTGTAATTATTTAGAATGCGATTTTGGACCTGTATGTGCTTGAATGTTGTCATAGTATGTTTCCCCAAGGTTTAGGAGGGTTGATTTGGGCTTAGAATGAGTTTGGAAGGGTTTGGAGGTCGAGAGTCGCGGCAGTTGTTCGAGATGAACTGCAGTCGCTGCCCAGTTAGGGCTAGGTGACTGGAGGGCTAACCGGCCGACTGAGGGACGACTGAGGTTCAATCGAACGACTGAGGCTCAATCACACGACTGGAGGTCCAGTCGCATGACAGGTCATACCACTGGGAGCTCAGACGCATAGGTCCATTCGCATAGCTGTTCAGTCGCGCGACTGAGGGTTCAGTCGCATAGGAGCCCATTCACATAGTGTTCATTCACACGACTGAGAGTCCATTCGCACGATTAGGTGTTCATCCGCATTGGTCTAGTCGCATGAGGTTCAGTTGCATGGAGGCCATGCGACTAAAGGATGTCCAATCGCCCAAATAGGGCTGTTGTGCACAAGGAGAGGCAAAGTTTAATTACTGACATTCGGGGAAAAGAGCAGGGATAAGTAATGATGTGATAGCTCCCATAGGTACATGTGATATGGCCGACGAGGTTTAGAAGTTATGTGGGCACGATGATGATAGTGTTGCATGTTTACGTATGATGTTTGTATGTTAAGTATGATGTGGTCCTATATAATGCTGATGACTGATGACTTGTAAATGTCGATGCTCCTTGTATCGATGCATGTTCATCTTTTCCGTATGTATGTTAAGTATGAAGTAGCCCTATATGATGGTGATGACTAATGATTTGTAAATGTCGATGTTCCTTACTTTGATACGTGTTTATCTTTGCACGACTTTACGAGTTATGATTAATAAATGTAATGAAAGTATTATGTAACGTAAAGTGAAAGATAATGAAAAAGGAACATGATGAATGAATGCATGCATTAATGAATGATGAAAGTAATGAAAGTCTTGTGAGCATTGGATATCAGGACACGCCAATTAAGGTGTTAGCCCAACGGTGTGGGTTCGGTACCCTGGGAGAATGTTATTATAGAACCTCTACCGCTTACCCCTAGTACTGTGGCACCACGTTTAGCTGTCTCTTTATAGGCTTCAGCCCAGTAGCTATATAGTTTGGGGTGTAGCATATGGTATTGTTACGGCAGATGTCCCCGGGAGGATGCACATCGGGGTCTTTCTTTGTGATCGACCATTATCATAGAACCTCTACCGCTTACCCCTAGTACTGTGGCACCACGTTTAGCTGTCTCTTTATAGACTTCGGCCAAGTAACTATATAGTTCGGGGTGTAGCATATGGTATTTGTACGGAAGATATCTGTTGCGCAAGAAAAGATTAAATGATGAACGAACGAATAGAGAGAAGATAATAATGATACTATCTACGTGTAAGTATGATGTATGATAGCATGAAAGTAAAGAAAAGAGTTTTAATGAAAATAAAGTATGTTTTATTATAAAACTAGAACTCACTCAGCAACACTGACTTTTTATGTGTTTCAAGTTGGCAGATGAGGTTGCTGAGGATGGCACGAGACGGCTACTCAGCTCTTTTGGGATGACATTCTTTTGTTTAATGTTTTGTTTTGTATTGTAATGCAAACAAACAATATTTTGTAATGAGTGTTGTATTACTTTGCAAAATCATTTATATTGAAATGAAAAAGTTCTTTTACTGATTCCGCTGCGATGATTTAAATAATAGTCTGATTTATGTGCGATGAATGACCAACTGTGAGGTTCCCGAGAACGGGGCCTTATAGTATTCATTAGGTTGATTTTAGACAACAAAGAAGATGATAATGATAGCGAGGACGTTTGATTGAGAGGATGGAAGCTTGATGACGGTGGTAGACAACAAATCGATGGCAAAGAAGACGATCTAGAGTTCTGGTCAAACAAAAATGGCCTCAATCTCTCGATTTTTGCCAACCTACTTTAGTGTAAGTATACTATAACACTACTACAATTCTAATATTAGACATAAACAAAGTATTGGCTTTTAGTCTGTTGTTTTTTTTACTTATTTATGTTAGCAAATATAGACATGTATATTGTTATGAATTTGTATAAACCATGTCACCATTTTAGTTATCAAAACAAATAACATGTAATCATGTTTTAAATTATAAGCTTAGAAGTATGAACATGATAACTACATTAGTGTAAGTTGTACATGTACAGGTGTAAGTTGCAAATATAATGACTTAAGATAGATTACAAGGTATTTGCTTAGGACAAACGAACACCAGTTACATTACGTATAGTACAATAAAAATAAAAACAAATTTCACCATACATAAAATAATGTAATGTTAGTGGCTAATAATGTATATTACTAAATCCACTACACATGTAATGCCATCGTAATAATGTAAAATACTATGATGTAATATAATGTACATCACACAATGTCATTGTAATATGATGTATATCACGTAATGTCATTGTAAAGTGACTAACAATGACTTTACTAAATCTATCACACATGTAATATCATTGTAATGTGATGTAAAATACTATAATCTATTATAATATAAAAGATAATTTAATTATAATGTAATGTAAGAACATGATGGAATCTATCTTGATTGATATATACTATTTTAAAAGCAAATACTTTAACTATCTAATACTTTTCTTTTTAAGTAGGTTATATATAAAACTTTTCTTTTACATCAATATATGATATAACATATTTTTATTGTATTAAAGTGTGTGTTAGGTTTGTGAATGTAACTTTCTAGTTTATTGAGTCAATCGAGTGAGTTATATATCGTTCCGATTAAATTGCAGTATGTAAGCCATAACATCTCGAGGTTTCCAAGCTGGGGTGGGATTTAACATGGAAAGAAAGGGTTATATATTCTATACATTAACTACATTAGTGTAGATGGGTGTAAATGTAATTAGTTTTAGGATATAGAAAAATACAAATCCTAACATTTATAGTGAATTACATCACATTGTCATTACTTACATTAAATTATATTGAAAAACAAATATAAAAACTAACAAGGTTTTGCATTAATCTAATAGAGGAGTTAACAAAAAGTTTCAGATATTACATAGGCCAAATTTATTTTGTTACATTTAAATTAATTTATAGCAAAAACATGTTGGATTACATTACATAATAATAACATTAAAAATCTAATATACGGTGTAAACTAATGTAATATAATGTAATAAGATATAACAGTAAGTGAAACTAAAAGTAATTAAAATGTGATGTACAAAATGCCCACATAACACAATAATTTTATGCAACTACAATAATGATAGTTAGACAACTTATATTAATGGTTATTGTAACAAAGAGAAATATGGGTTGCTCTATTTTATAGTTGCTAACATGATAAGTCATTTTACGTGGGGTAAGTGTTAGTGTAAGTAAATATACACGTGTGAATAAGGTTACTTTCATTTACATAATATAATATAATGTAACAAAATGAAGTATAACATTACATTAAATAATATTAGTACACTTAAGTAATTTATAGCAAAATAACTAATATAAAGTGTAAATTTAGTGTAACGCAGTGTAATAACATGTAACGTATATAAGTAAAAGATAAACTACTTAAAATATGATGTTAAAAATTGTATGATAACGTGTAATTTGATATAACTATAGCAATGATGGTCAAACAACTTAAGTTGAAGGTTAATGTAACAAAATGAAGTATAGCATTGCATTAAATAAAATTAAAAACGTGTGTATATGGTATTTTCATCAACGTTAAATAATATAATATTGGTACTTAACAATGTAACTAAATGTGGCACTTGTGGATATGGGTACTTTCATTTAAAAAAATAATGCAGATGGTAGTAAATCGCAATGTAAACTCCAGTAAGTTTAATATAACGTCACCATTACATAAATTGTCATTTTTTAATAAATTCCCTAAAAAGCATTGGATTACATTACATATCACTAACAGTAAACATATCAAGTTTGCACTAACATTACTTGGTCTCTTGCATTACATTATATACATTACATTGTATTACATTATTAATGTTCGCTTACATTACTTTAAATCATAAATTACTTACGTTTGCTTACACAGTTTACATCCCAAATACCATTACTGCATACATAATTTTTGATTCTTTTTATTATAAATAAACTTATATTACAAACACACAAACTTACACTACAACAAAATTCATTATTTTGTAGGTAATCTGATATAACAAATCAATATACAAAATGACATTTGTGTTGTATATAATCATTATCATGTAAGTAATCTTATATTGCACTTATTTGGCATAAACTAACAGTAATGTAAATTGATATACTGATATAAGAACACTTAGCATCTACTGAGATTAGTTGACGTCAACTACTAGATAAATATAATTTCTTAAAATACATCATGTTAAATTTTAAATCTAATATAAAATGTAATTTATATGTAATGTAAGGTGGTTTATGTATTGTAATATCATTTTAATATGATGTAAAATGTTGTAATGTAATGTAATAACTTATTTCAACTAAAGTCATCTTAGTAACACAACTTATATTTCTTGTTTATGTAATAAATACATTGGTGTAGTATAAATACACTACTTATAACATTGTCAAGTTGGAATTACTATTCAATACTTATGTATTGTTATAACACTAAATCCAAACAAACCCACCTTCTATTTGAGTAAGGTTGGAAAGAATGCCCTCCAAGTTCATATAAGGAATAATAAATATAATATTATCTAAATATAAAATGTAATTTAATTGTAATGTAATATGATAACATTAAATTACACTAGTGCAACTAGTCAATTTACTTTGGACTATTTAACTAAAACACAGTGTTATAAACTATGTCTTCGAAGATAAATATGTAAAAGAACTTATGAAATTTAAAGGATACTATTCTAATGAATTTTAATTTTCATTACTACATGTGATTACATTAAGTTACACTATTTCATTAACATATAACTTCATGTCCATTACGTTCAATTATATTAACTTTCACTATTGCATTGACATGTGAAAGTTAATTAAGGAAAAAACATGTTGAGTAGGTCTGAGTTAAAAGAGTATAGGTTAACTAGATAGAGTAAAAAATAAGTAAAATTTTAAAAATCAACAAAATATAAAAAATAATGATGGTACAAAGCAATTTTTTATTGATGCATGTTTAAAAATGATAGAATTATTACAGGTATTGTAGGTCGAGATGAAAAAAAATGTTATGCATGTTGAGTAAAAATAAAAAATAAAAGAAAGGATTTTCGTTGATTTGAAAATGCATTTTGAGTGAAAAAAGAAAAAAAAGGAATTACTAAATCTAACGAATTTATTATATTTGAAAAATACATGTTTAGTGGAATGTTTACAAATTTGTATGCATTCATTAAAAAAATTATTTTGTTGCTTTGAACCATTTTGTGTGATTACTAGGCTTTTCTGAATTATTTTTTTATAACTTTCATCACTATATTACGTCTATTAATCTTTAAATTATTGTCTTGTCTTTGTAGTAATATATATATTGATTATTTTGATCTTATTTAATGATATTCAACTTAAATAAGAAAAGTTGTTGTATCATAAATAATTAAATTTTTATATTAAAAGAAAGAAAAGATTTTACGTGTTTTTTTTATTTTTCTATTTATAATAAGTATACTTATATTTATTTTTTATTAAATTTATGTTCCCGCAAACTAAATTATGAAATGGCCCATTAACATGCAATTATAGATGAGCATGACTTTGTTTGTCAGCAGCCCTCATTTACACCATATACGGTTTTACAGATAATTTAATAATATTTAAAGACATTTAAATAACTAAAAAAATTTTTTTAGCATAGTGGTTTTAAAAATGATTACTTGGAAAGATATAGAGATAGAAAAATAAAAGATGAGTTTTTAAAATAGATAAAAAAAATATTGAGTTTGATGATAAGTAGTATACTGATAAAAAAATCAATATAGAAATATATGAGCTAAAATACCATTCAATCACTTTAATTCCAATATTTTTAAATAGATAAAAAAACATTGGGTTTGATGAAAAGTAGTATACGGACAAAAATAATTCTTTTGAAAAGATTTGTACCTGACAAATAGACTAGGTATACAATTTGACTATAATACCCCTTGATAGATCTTTGTTAAATGATGAAGTGACATCATATGAACCACATATATGGGTTAACAGGTTCTTACAAAAAAGATGGGATAAAAAGAGTTAGATGCTGTTGTCAACCAATCGAGTTTGAGCTTAAATTTTTATCTTGATCAAAAATTCATGGAGAGTCAAGCTGGCTTGTATAGTTTCAAGCTCGAGTTAAGCTTAGATCAACTCCACTAGGCACATAACTACCCTAAACATCCATGCTCCTTCACCAATCATATGAAAAGATGTCCTACATAGCATTTGATACTCCTTTTTGTGTTATTTATGTATTAGGTAGTTGAGTGATATTAATTCAAAAATTCCACCACTAGTATAGTAGTATATATATTTCTTGCGACTTTTCCGTTCAAATAAAAGAAGTTACATATACTTTCTACAAACTGGAATTGAGGTAAATCGAAGATAAAACAGATGACAGGAAAAGTTTTACCCGAATGCAGAACATCGAATGGCATTAATAAAAATATTCAATTGGTAAAATTCACATTGACAAAAATATGTAGTTTCCTACAAAACTACCTCAAGCCAACATTATGCAATGTTGAGAGGTTGGAGCCTAGAATCTTGTTCCATGCCAACATTAGAAGCCTTCAAATTTTCATTAACAAATACAAAATATAATCGAGCAAGCTTGTGCGCACACATATATTTTCTAAAAGTAACTTACAATAATTAGTCACTGCATGGATCTTGTAGGCATTTCAATTCCAAAATTGCCACGTTCACTTGTCACCTGGACAAAATATAACATCCCAAATAAAAGTGAGCATAACTGAAAACTAAAAAGGTTTATGTGTATGAACTAAAAAAAACTATGTTTTTCACCAAAATCAGTTTATGTAAGTGATCACTCGATTAAAATGGATATCAAAGTTGAAAAAGGGTAAACTCAACATGTCATTTTCCATTTGGGTGGAGAGCAAGTTCATGTTCCATTTAAAGCATGAATTGCTGATCCAACTGCATCTCCTGATCGCTTTGTGTTGATAGATTCATAATACTTTTCTTCTCCGTATATACGCCTGAAATTAAGCAGATCAACACCACATACTCCAGATTAGCATGCAAAAGAGGTTTTCCATGAAGAAAATAGTAACAAAAACAGATTAAAAAACTTATAATGGTTTGGATTGTTTGGTAAGTGGTAAAGATAAAGTTTTATATGTTTTTAATATTATAGAAGATAATTTAGAATTCATTAACTATAACATACGCTATATCGGCCAAGTTTTCTGATCTGGTCACAGACTTTCCTTCTGGGAGCTCCAAAGAAGTATAATGCATTATCATCTCTTTCAATGTGTACTTTGTGCTTTTGATATCATGATCCCATAAAATGCTCTGAAACCAACAAAAAGAGAGATCATTTGTGCTTTTGATATAATTTAGTATCTATATACCCCTGAAAACTTGCATAATACCATATTTACTCAATAAAAAATTAGATCAAATATACCAACTCAAAATACTTAAAATTTCATATTTAATGTCACTAAGTACATTTATATAATAGCCATTAACATCATACCGTTTTTTCTCCTTACCCTCCAAACTCTCATATCCTAATGCAAGTTTTAAGGGAAGGGTATAATTGTCATGAATCTGAAAATCATGATTTTTTACTGACTAATTGTGATATTATACCAAGCTTAGATATGGATATATCAAACTATCCCAAATATATATTTTTAATTTAGAAAATAAATACTATACGTGTAAATCTTATCAAAATCGTAACATAGATATTAACTTGTGATTATCTCATATACCTTCCTAACATACTCTCTTTTCACAACTTCAATGGGTGAGCCCACGGGGTGGAAAATAGAAGCATTCCAAAGAGCTCCTCTAGCAACCATCACAGACGAGGCGCCTACACTAAAAAGTTATCAGCAAAGGCATTTTCACACACAATATATTTAACCAATGAGTAATTGCTTGCCTACCTGTCACAGCCCGAATGCGCTGAAAATCATCATACTCAAATACATCGCCATTGGCAATGACTGGAATCGAAAGAGCATCTACAACACTTGCGATTTCACTCCAATTAGCAGGATCTCTTGGTCTATCTGCAACTCTCCTGCAATTCACTTAACAAGAAACATAAAAGATATTACCAAATTGTTAAAATGAACAGAAAAGTTCATCGCATAAATAATAAATTATTACCTTCCATGGACAGCTAAAGCAGAAACCATGGTTTTTTCAATTCGTCTAGCCAGTTCTACAGTATCATGAGTTGAATTTAACAGGCGTATTTTGCATGTTACTGGTATGCACAAGTTCCTCTTTAATGTTGTCAAAATCTGGATTGAGGGTTAACGTTTTTGAAGGATCAGCTATAAAATATGAATACTAAATAAAAAGAAATGAACACCATGAGCCGCATACATCATGGATGAGGTCTGGTTTCTTCAATAGTGCAGCACCCATTCCCCCACTAATAGAGAATGCCTTAGGGCAACCCATGTTAATATCTATGGCTGCAACATCTTTACACCTGTGCGAAGAGACACAAATGAGGAAATTGTGCAATTATAATTAAAAGAAAAAGAATACATGGATACTCCCTAAGGTCTTGATAAGATCACGGTATTGGTCCCTAGCTTTCGGAATTACACCATTAGTCTTCAGGTTCACTCACAAGCAACACATTTGGTCCTTGTAGTGGATGTCAGTTAATATTTAGTTAGAACTTAGAAGACTATTATACCCCTTGTAAAAAAAAAATCTCTCAAGACCCTAGGGCCCGACCTCTCTTCTTCTTCATCCAAAACCCCCATCACTCCAGTTACAACCATAGCTAAACAAGGCATACTGAGCAAGGTCCACCGGTGGTTACTGCTCTGTTCGATCAGCAAGGGTTGCTGATCCTCTCTTCTCTCTTATCACTTAAATCACTCTGCATCTGCAGGTGTATGAAGAACAAGCGAGATTGAACCCCTGACAGCCTGCAATCATTGTGTAGTACTACTCTCAACTCCACCATCCATTGATTATTAATCTTTTATAAGAAAATCAACAAAAACAGCAACAGATAATGAAGTCCGCGGAGAAAAATTTAGGGTTTCTGGGTGTGTTTATATGGACGGGTAATAGTAGGAGTTATCGGAAAGAAATTTAAGGCTTCTGAATGTGTTCTTATCAACAGCGAACGATCTTTGCAGCCGACAAGGCTACGCTTTGTGGTAATCTGTGCTTATCATCCGTCTAACAAGTATGCCAAGGAGTAAGAAGAATTCCAGCAGCAGCCATAAAAAGAAAAAAGGGCCTTGGTCATCCTTGTCTGTCCAGCCGCCTTCGCAAAGATAGAAGCAAATGCAGACAAATCATGGTATGAAACAGAAGAAACTGGGCATGAAAGACTGCGTGAGTGATGAAGATCAAGAGGAAGGCAGCAAACTTGGTTCATCTTCTGAGTCGATTTCAGATCTATTGAACAGATCAGTGTCATCATCAGAGATTTTTGGCTAAAAGTTTGTCAAAGAGATGAATCTAGATTGGATAATAATAAAGCAACGCAGGTTTGACCGGCTGAAGTTAGTGAAGAAAACTGAACAATCTTACATGAACACCGGCCTGTACTGGAAATTGATCCGTTGGCGGTGGCTCTGGAAAACATGAAAGCTGCATCAAATGAAGTCTCAAGGGGTGGGGAGTTGGGCCTAGTGGTAATAGGTGTGTCCCACAACTAAAAGGTTGTGGGTTCAAGCCTCACCCATAAAAAATTCTAGGTGATGGTGTTCAGATAAAATAAGGTCTCAATTGATGTATGTTCAAGATTTTAGTGAGTTTGTTGCGAAGATTTGGCTAGATGACGAAGTGGTGACCGGAAATT
>BJCO01152722.1:0-12379 GCA_018326465.1 Flaveria floridana | reverse complement strand
TAAACAACTAGAACTAAAATACAAAACTAAAACTTATTTTTGTAATTTTGTGTGAGGTTGAAATCCTAAGATAAGTATCTACCAGATTTTCCTTTCTAGATAGTATAGCATCAAGTTACATTGATCATAACTGGAACGATTCATTATGGAATCGTACAGGTTTATCAAATCATTTGGGACATTTTACCAAAGTCTTTTGATGCTAGATTCTTGTTTTCATCGAGAGTCATTAGCAAGTTTAGGAAATCATACTAGTACTGTAAGATACACACAATGATTTGGACTTTCAAGAATTGCAGCTCACGATGATTGTAAGTATACTTGTCCTCTTAAATCCATACACAGATTTTTGACACACATTGGTGATGATTTAGGGTTTAATTATTTCAACAAGCATTTGTGGATCCCACATTTATATGGTAATCACCATTCCTCAGGAGATTTTTGAGCGGTCTACGGGTATTTTGACAAGAAGAAACTATTCTAAGAGCATTCAAAGAGATGCAAAGCCTCAGGTCAGTGCCATCGCACAGCAGAGAGTCGCAAACAACAATGAATTCTAGAATATTTAGGTTATGCTTATCCTCAGGTCAGTGCCACTGCACAACAGAGAGGCACACAACCTCCCTTCTTGTTTGAGCAATTATATTCTTGTTGCATAGATCGCACCAACAACATAGGTTATTAGCTTGATTGCTTTTTACATTTTTTATGTGCTTTGCTCATTTTTATGGTCATCCGCACACATTTTTGGCGTTTATTTTGCTCGTCACCCCTTATCGGAACTTTGTTGATTGTGTTAACCAGGGATAAGATGATAACCCACAGCTTGTTGAACAACTTAGTTTGAGCTTGAACTCACCAATGAAGTCTACTTATCTATTGTGTTGAATCTACCAACACATCATCTAATGATCTAGCAATCTCTAGGTCTACTTTCTCTATGTTACCTTAGTAGTAGCTAGTTTTACTATCATTTTTCCTTTGATATTGCTTAGACTTCTCAGACTTTGAATTTTGCCTCTTAATCAGTTAAATTCTTTTAAAGTCCCAAACTCTTTGTTTCAATGTTCTATCATTTTCCATAGTCATTGAATCAGTATCACAGATACGATCTCATTTCTATTAACTAGACTGTCCTCCTCCCTCGTTTTTTTTGAGTAAGTAAATAAAATAACTAATTTAATACTAAACTAACCTATTATCCCCCTAAAATTCTAAAACCGAAAATATTTTTTTTTGAGTTTTTTGATTTTTTAGAAACAGGAAATTAAAATAAGAAAAATAAAAGAAAAGAAACAGAAAGACTAAACAGTTGTCGGACTAAGCATTTTCATCTTCTGGAATCACTTCACTTTTCTTTTTCACGCCATTGACCTCTAACAGATATAAAAAATTTGGTTTATCAAAAGTTTTTATGTAGAGGTCAGCGCGTTGAAAATCCGTATTTATTTTAACAACACCGATTAAATTCTTTTCAAAACAATTACGTATAAAGTGATATTTAATTCTGATGTGTTTGGTCTTAGGATGTTGGACCGGATTTTTAGTTACGGCTATAGCAGAAGAATTATCAACAAATATTGGAGTGTTAGAGAATTTCAAACCGTAGTCCCATATTTGTTGTTGAATCCTGATGATTTGTGAACAACAACATGCAGCAGCAACGTATTCTGCTTCACAAGTTGATAGAGCAACCGATGTCTACTTCTTACACTGCCAGATGACTAATCTTCTCCCAAAGAATTGACATCCTGCTCAAGTGGACTTGTAGTTCATTTTGCAGCCGCCATAATCCGAATCGCTATACGCTGTAAGCTCAAAGTCATCATCATGTGGATACCACAACCCAAGTGTTAGAGTACCCTTCAGAAAATGAAATATCCTTTTGACGCCTATGAGATGGTTGACTTTTGGTTTTGCCTGATATCTGGAGCATAGACATGTCACGTACATGATATCAGGTCTTGAGGCAGTGAGGTACATAAGTGATCCGATCATTCCTCGGTACATAGTGGCATCCACCAGATCACCATTTTCGTCGGGTGCGACATTATGGTTTGTAGCAATTGGAGTCCTAGCTGCGGAAGCAGTCTCCATATCAAACCGATTAAGAATATTGCCTACATTCTTGGTCTGATGCTGAAATATCCCTTTTGGTGTCTGATCCACCTGTAACCCGAGAAAAAACTTCATCTCACCCATGGCACTCATCTCAAATTCAGCTTTCATTACTGCTTCGAACTCTTTACATAATGCTTCATTTTTGGAACCGAAGATTATGACATCACCATAGATCTGAACAAGCAGTAAGTCACCATCCTTTTCTTTGATGAACAGTGTACAGTCAATAACTCCTCTGCGAAAGCCATGTTTCACAAGATGCGTCGAGAGTTTCTCATACCAAGCTCTTGGGGCTTGATGGAGCCCGTAGAGAGCCTTACCCAATTTGTAAACTCTGTCCCGATGATACGGATCCTCAAATCCTTTGGGTTAACTGACATACACTGTCTCCCGGATTTCACCATGAAGGAATGCACTCTTTATGTCTAATTGATAGACTTTGATCTTCATGTAAGATGCATAGGCTAGGAAGATATGGATTGCTTCCATTCTTGCCACTGGTGCAAACACTTCATTGTAATCAATGCCCTCGACATGTCAAAATCTTTGAACTACAAGTCGAGCCTTGTTTCTTATTATGACCCCTTGGTCATCTTTCTTGCACTTTACGACCCATTTGGTGCCAATGACCTTAGCACCTTGAGGTCTATCCACTAGGGTCCATACTCCCAACTTCTTGAATTTGAAGAAGTTCTTCTTGCATGGCACTCACCCATGCCTCATCGTTTAGGGCTTCACTAATATATTTTGGCTCAAATTGAGACACAAAACATCGATATGCACCATCGTGAAGATATCCCTTTTTCATTACCGAAGCATAATCAGCTAAGTATTAACATCTCCAATGACATTATCCAACGGATGATAAACATTTAGTTGAGATCCAGGAGTGATGGGTACAACTATCTCATTATCCAGATTGTGAACAACAGGTTCAGTATCTGAGGCCGTGGGAGTGTGAGGTTCCGAAGTGTCAGAGGCATCAACATCAGATGCTTATGTACTTAGAGTAGCAGGAACCTGTTACCCTTGATCCAACTGATCATTTGCTACTTCTTCATCATCAGAGGAGGAGTCACTTACCTCAAGTGCCCCCTGGAGAACTAGAAGAGGCACCTTGTGAAGTTGAAGTCATGGGATCCAGTGAAGGTGTGTTTAATACGTCGTACATCATTCTGGTCGATAACTCATCCTCAAGAGAAAAGATATGGATGTTGAAGGATTTAAAGAATCCATCATAGTCGAAAAAGAAAGAGGGTCCTTTTCCAGCAAAGGGGGTGGTGTATCTCTGTACATCAACATTACACCAGACTTCTACTTGACCCGTTGAGTTGTTGTAAACTCTCTTATTCGGTATGTTTTATCCTAAGAAAAGCCCTTCTTCAGCCTTCTAGCTAAATTTCCTTGACTGAGTTTTCTTCAGTAGTGTACATAGTGCACCAAATGGTTCGAGGTACTCTAGATTAGGTTTACGTCATTGGAGTAACTCGTAACATGTCTTACCATGACGCTTGACCACCAGGACTCTATTAAGGGTGTAACATGCATTAGCTACTGCCTCGTTCCAAAATTAGATAGGGAGTTTCAAGTCTTCTAGCATCGTCTGGGCTGTCTCTATCAAGCTGCGATTCTTTCTCTCAGCAACCCCGTTCATTTGAGAAGTGTAGGCAGATGTGAATTGGTGCACAATTCCCTTTTCTTTGTAGAATTCCTCCATTCATTAGTTTTTGAACTCGGTGTCGTTGTCTGAGCGAACTTGCCTTACCTTCAGCTTGTAGAGTGACTCCAATGTAGTTACTAGTTCTTTGAATGATTCAAATGTCTCGGATTTGGATTTCAGAAACATCACCCAAGAAAATCTTGAGTAATCATCCGTAACTACAAAGCAGTACAAATCACCGGCAACGCTCTTTGTACTGACTGGGCCAAATAGATCCATGTGAAGAAGCTCAAGAGGCAGGTCAATTGAATGAATGTTTTTTGCCTTGTGAGGCTTCTTTGTCTGTTTTCCTTTCTTACATGCAGCAAAGAAATCCGGTATTTGGAAGTTTTGAACATTTACTCCTCGCACTAGATAATTCTTGATGAGGTGATTCATCTTCCGGGGATTGATGTGTCCCATTCTCCTATGCCAGGAGATGGAGTCTTTTTCTATTTCCTTTGACAAGAAGCATTGTACTTGTTGATCGCTTGTGGAGGCCTTTGAGAGGTCCAAGACGTACAAATCGTTATATCTTGAAGCTGACATTAACACTTGGTCCTCCAGGATGACATAGTCCTTTTTCAGAACATAGCATTTCTTGTTGTCAAATACAACTTTGAACTCTTTGTCGCATATCTGGGAGACAGAAAGCAAGTTATTTTGAAGTTGTTGAACATAGTTTACCTTATCAAACTTCACTTTCTGGTTTCCCACTTCTCCTTGTGCAGTGATATATCCTTCTTTATTTCCAGCAAATGAAACGTGTCATCCTTTAATTTGTTTGACATTTGACAAGAGGGACAGGTTTCCAGTCATGTGCCTTGATGCACCGCTATCAACAATCCACGTATTCATAGAAGCACTATAGCGGACACCCTGCACATTCAAAGCAAATGATTAGTTTGGGTTAGGGACCCAAGCCTTAACTAGCTTGGGTGACCCATAGGAATCAAACATCATAAACTCTACCCACTGTCCATTTGAGGATGAGGGTATATCATTCTTCTTCTTGTTCTCATTTTCAGACACGTGACTTGATTTTTCTTTCCATAAGCCAGTTTTATGTAAGGTCTGTTTGTGATAAACAGACGATTGGCTTATTGTTTGAACTTTAGGTTCATAAGTTTCTTTTGGTGGAGTAATTGATCTCCTTTTTGAATAACTTGGTTTTGAATCATTAAGTTCAATCTTCTTTCTTGGTGTCTGATAATAAGAACATTTAGAAGCAATGTGTCCATACTTTCCACAAGTGTAGCAAGATCTTCTTCAACATGTTGGTTAAACTGTTTCTGTGGGGAAGTATGTGACACAGGTGTGACTTTAGTTTCTTTGGGTTTTGACACTTCTTGTTTAGATGTTTTGACTTCTTTAACAAAATTCATTGTTTGAACATGTTTAACATCTTTACCCTTTTTTTATTTGGACTAAGACATGGTGCTCGAGCTTGGTTAAATTGTTTGGTCTTTTTGGGTTCTGAATTAGATATGTTTGAACCTGTTTTCACCTTAACCTTTGCAAATTTTTCATCCATATTAACAATAGGCATCTTACCTTTTGACTTCAAAGTGGTCTCCTTCTGTTTAGTGACAGATTCAATAGGTTTACTTATGGAATCTGGATCACTTACAAGAGGAGTGGACACCGCATGATCCTTGATTGGATTAGTATTTATTGGTCAACATTTAGCATTCAACAAGGTCTCATATGGTGGTGGAACCACTTTGTAACCCAAACCCTCCCTGTGGTTTCGTTCTTTCACTAAGTGTTAAACTATGTGAGAAGAACTAGTCCAACTATGAAGTTTTTGTTTTGGTGAGTTAACTTTGACTTCAAAAACTACTTTTTCTTTCTTTGTTTCTTCCAAGGAGTTTAAATAGAACTTTATGTAATTTGCTTGGTTCAAGGCCACGACTTCTTTTAAAATTCTTGGTTTCCCTTAGTTGTTTATTTAATAGTTCTATTTTCTCTTTATAACTATGCTCATTTTCTTTTAAAATTCGATTCTCTTCTGTGCACAGTTGTAAGTCATTTACTAAGCTATCATTGTGATCTAATAGCCTAGCAAATTTTGAATCTATGTTATCCCTAAATTTATTACATTTAGAACAAGCATGATTATCAAATACTTGGTCTATGGAACTTACCTGAGAAGGTTTGGTTGAATCAGACATCGTCGCAGATTTTGACGGTTCGGGTGCTGGTGATTCTGAACATTTTGTACTAGGACCTTCTTCATTTAGGTGAGTGACCACAGTAGCAGTATCTTCATGATCTGACATTACGAGTTCCACTGCTATATCACCTTCGCTTGCCAAGTCGTCATCCAAACCCTCAACACATGCAATGTTGGATTATCCCGGATATACAAAGCGAAAGGTCCAATCTTGTCCTTCATCATCTTGTGCAGTCAAGGCCTTGGGATCCTTGCTTGATGATGCGGCCCCATTGGTGGGTTTGTCTTGACGATTGAAGGTGGAGAATGGATTACCATTACCTGTCTTCTTGGGGTTCACGCATTCACGTTTGAAGTGCCCTTTTTCTCCACAATTAAAATAGGTAACTTTGGTTTTGTCAAAACCAAAGGTTGTATCCTTTGTGGCTATCAAGTTCTGTCTGATCTTCTTAACAAACTTGTTCACCCTCCGGACAACACTAGCCAACGCCCACATAATATCCATCCTTTCAAACTCAGTTTCATCTACCTGCTCGTAGTCTTCATCTGCCAGATGGCAGTTTCCAATCTTCCCCACGACTAGACCGTCATAAGAGTGAACGACAGCTGGTAAAAGATCCATATTCTCCTTTTCTACTTCTACAGTCACATTACCAAGGTTCTCCGTCTTTAATTTCATAGCATTGGGTTCAAGTGCTATGTATTGGGTGCAAGATGACCCTGACATGTCAGATCCTGAAGCATTGGCTTGGAATGGAGCAGCTGAACTGGACACGAATGCTGTTTGGAGTGGTGCTCTAGAAGTTTTTGGTTGAGGAGTTGAGTTGTAAAGTGACGGGTTCTGATCATATGAACCTTTTTAGGATCTATACTTCATCCTCAACTCTTCTTCTCTCAGTTTCAGAATGAAATCGTTGATATCCAACTTTGCCAGCATATCATTCTGTCTGAGATTTGACACAAATGAATCCCACTTCTCTGGCAGTCCATCTGCAAAACTCGACACCTTGTCTTCCTGGACGTGGTAACCCCATGAGTGTGCAGCTCACTCATAAAGTGGTAGAACCGGTCAATAATGTCATCCAGACTCTCTTTTCCTATTGAAGAGAAGTTATCAAACTCCTTCTGCAACGCCTTTTCTCTCAATGTCTTCAACGTCGCATTCCCGTCATACTGTTTTTCTAGAGCATCCCATAGCTTCTTGGCTTGTTTATTCTCAGAAAACTGATGGAATATATCCTTAGGGATTGACTGGGTTAACAAAGCATACACCTTCTTCTCTGCATTATACTTCACCTTCTGGCTATCAGTCATGCCACCCAAGGTAAGTTTTACTCCACCAGCACCAACCGGCATGCTATACCCAGTCTCGATTGATTCCCACAGATTAGGATCAACTCCATTTAAGTATATCTCAAACCTTTGTTTCCATTATGAGTAATCATCTAACGTTATGAGCTTAGGGGGCTTATTGTGATTACCAACTTCGTTTACCAGAAGCAATAGATTCTGGATCTGTGAATCCCTTCCGGCAGTGAAAGCTGAAACACTTGAGACTTGGAGAACAGAACAATTTCAATCGTACGAATGGACTATACGGATGGTTCACTCGTGCGAATGAAGGGTGCGAATGAATTCAATCGTGCGATTGGATTCAGTCGTGCGTATGAACTAGCCGAATGGACTCAAACGACTGGAGCTGTTCAGTCGTACGAATGAAGGATGCGACTTAGTTCAGTCATGCGAATGGAGTGTACGAATGAGTTCAATCGTACGAATGAGCTATTCGTGCGACTGAAGGCTGCTGTTTTGAAAAATTCGAGGGTTTTGGATATTTTGACATACAAACACGAATTTTTACGAACCCTAATCTGCCGTAATACGAAAAACGTGAACTTTTTGATCCGGAGACGTCGAAAACACTGTTTTAACCAAAAAGATGGTGTTTTTGAATGAAAAAACGTGATTTTTTACACCAAATCGATCGAATCACATGCAAAATCAAGAGCCAATGCTCTAATACCACTTGTTAGGACCATGTACGTACGGAGTACTAACTGATTCTGCGTGTATTCCAAATCAAATAGTGTGGAATCCTATTTGATTGGGGATCCAATCAGTGAGAACGACAATCTGATCAATCCTTACGATGAAACAAACGTTAAGAACGAACAAGAATTGATCAGAAACGAACTTTGAAGTTGGAATGGTGAACAAGAACTCTCTGGATGGCTAGGGTTTGTGGATATTTGAAATCTTACATTTTTCCACGAATTAAGTGGTATTTATAGGTTTGGAGTCTTCATTCGTGCGACTGAACCATTAGCATGGTTCAGTCGTGCAACTAAAGCATGCGGTTGATCCATCCGCACGACTGAAGGTCTAGTCGTGTGACTGAGTCAATCTTATGTAACAATCGTGCGACTGATCCAGTCTCCTGGTTCAGTCGTGCGACTGGTCCATTAGCATGAAGTGTTCATGCGTATGGTCCATTAGCATGGTCCATTCGCATGAATACTTCATAAGATTCACAAACCTATATAGTTAGTTCAATATGCGTCATCACACAATAAAAAATGAAATATTAAACATTATAAGCGTCAACTACATATTTTATTTCATTCATACCCATTCAATTACATATATGTAAGACATGAAAGACATTTTACATTAAGCTCCTAAATTAGGTACATATGTATAAACATGATGTCTGTTGTAGTACTCATGCTCCGATCTTGGTGAGTATGACTCTCATGTATGATAAGATCTTTGACCTCTTCTGTGTTGTGATGTTGGAGAGTTGTTGTATAAACACTCTGAAGTGGTATGATTCTCCATGTCACAATGTAAGCAGTAGGAAATAGGTCTAGATCTTTTTTCCTTAGGCTTAAATGATGAAGTTCGATTTGATTGGAACTTCACAGCCTTTTGTTTTGTTTGTTTTTGTTGCTTTCTCTTATGAGGACATATATATGTATCACACTCAGTGTTTTTCCACTCAGAAGTGTTGTGAGAATGTGAATGACATGTCTCATAGAGAATTGGTTGTTGTTTTGGAGTTTCTAAGGTAGCCTTTAAGGTTGATGGTTGGTTTGAATCAGGTGTAGAAGACTTGGTCTGACTTTTCTTCATTCTTTTAGATCTGGTCTTCTTCCTCTTGATTTGTTCTTTGATGTTTTATACCTCAGGCTTCTGTTTGTTCTTTAACTCCATCTTAATCTTTTGTTTTAGTTCAGCCTTAGGCAATTCTGGTTCAAGAAATCCAGCTGATTTGAATTTCTCATTAAGAACCATAACCTTTTGTTTGTTATTAGGCTTTGCTGTTTTAGATTTATGTGGTTGAGATTGTTTTGGATTGGTTTCTTCAATGACATGATTAATACATGAAAGTGTTTGTTTGTTTGGTTGGTTGGTTTCTTCATCACTGTCATCACTTGCAGGATCTCCATCTTGATCATCACAGGAATGAAAGGTTTCATTGTGTGGTGATTCTGGTTTGAAGTACAGCTTTGGTGTTGTTTCAGGAGAAGTGATTTGAGTGATGTTGGATGGTTTGTCTGTTTCATGATGATCATGCATATTTGAATCATCTTTCACTTTACATGTCATTGATGTTGGCATTTCTGTGTAGTTATCATTGTAAGGAGGAGGAACAACATGATATGTAGTTCCATCACTCTTCTTCTGATCTTTTATGCATTAAGTATTTCTTTAAACTTGCTGGCAGTCAGCTTTAAATTTTCAAGTTCAACTTCTGTTGATGCATGATTTGATTTTGTCTTTGCTAAAGACTCTGTGAGTGTTGTAACTTGAGCTTGAAGACTAAATCTTTCTCAAGGAGTTTGTCTACATCCTTTAGAAGAGAATTGATTTTATCTTCAAAGGCTTTATGTTGTATATTTAATTCTGCATTTATAACCTTTTCTGTATTGGTTGTTTGATTTAGACGTTCAATGTAATATTGCAAGTTAATGATTGGTTTAGTTGTACTTGCTTCTGAAATTTTGGTTTCAAATTCAGCCTTTAGGTTTGTTAAATTCATAGGAAGTTCAGTTGAATTAACATTTAGCTTGTGATTTTCTTTAAGCAAGTTATCAACTTCTTTCTCTAGTGAACTGATTTGTTTTGCAGAAGTTTGTAATTCCTCTGCATGTGAAGCTCTTTCCTCCTCTATCATGTATGATATATTGTTGCAATGTTTTTGATATGCCTGAACTTCATCTATGCATGCTGATGAGCATAGATTGATCTTTCTGTCTCTAGGAATTTCAGACAATGGAGGAACGTTTGTGTTGTTGATGTTTATTGCTTTTGCAAGTTCATCAGTTAACTCTTCAAGTTTGATTTGTTTTTGAACCATTTTGTCTTGCAACTGGTTCAGCTCTTGAGTTAAACTGATGTTTTGTTGATTCAATGTCTTGATTTGTGATTGATCATTTCTTTGAGATTGTTCCATCTCTGACCTGTATTTTATCAAATCATTAGATAAAGTGTTGTTTGAATTTACAAGATCACATAAATGTAAGTGCAACAGTTCTTTCTTAATGTGACTTATGTATAATTGAATTTTGTGTTATCAAACAATGAGTCATTGTTTGATGTGCTGCCGATGTTTGTTTGTTCGTAGCTTTTGTTTGATTTGATGTTGTTGTTTGGTTGTTTGTAGCTTCATTTGCTTTATTTGAATTCTTGAAATCTCTTTCTACCTGCAGCAAGAAAGAGAGCTCGGTTTCTAGAAACACGAGTGATAGTGAATGAAGTTAAATTTTCTCTTTTGTTTAGTAAAAATGATTTGAAAATTTGTTTGTGTTTTGATCAAAATCAATCTTAAAATTGAATCCAAATAACGTCGAAACTCAATTTAATTAGATCGGCCTAATTAAAGAGTTAGCTTTGTTCGATTACAATTTATTTAAGCTCAATTAATATTAATCAAGCTTAGTTAAAAATTAATAAAATTTGAATCGGATTAATTCAAATTTAAATGATTTTGTGACACAACTCTTCCGAAGTATATATGAGTTGATTGAAAGAAAGTCAAGATGAAAACTTTCCAAGATAAAATTTATGAGTTGGTCAAGATTAAAACTTCTGAGAACAAACTTTGAAAGTTTGTCAAATGAAAAACTACTAAGACCAAAACTTTTGAATTAAAGTCAAATTTTGAAAATGATTTAATGTTAATAAAGAAATATTGTAAAATACCAAGTGAGAACACTTGTTTTTGTCAGTCAAGGGATACAAAAAGAAGTCAAAAATGGAATTCTATAACACCAAGTAGAAGTCGGTCAAGTGGTTTAAACACAAAAGAATGCCGATTGATTACAGTCTCTCTTCTCTGCCTCACTTTCAAATTGAACTTTGTGAATCAAAATCAAGGATTTTCATAGGTCAAGGGAAAGCAATCGAGTGTGTGCGATGGTTGATTTGAGTTTTCAGTTGACCGAAGATGATTTGGTGATGGTTCGATGGTGGTGATTTGGGGGTTTCGGTCGATGATGTATGAAGATAGTCGATGGTGGTTAGATGGTTATCGGAGGTGTTGGTGTGAGTTGCAGGTGGCGGTCGGTTGATATTATGATGAAAGTGGTGATGGTTTGTGATGGTCCGATGATTGGTGGTCGGGGGTGGTAGATTCTGTTAGGTCCCTTAAAAGATTAACATTTAGTCTTTAGTGTTTAGTTTTGTAGTTTATGCTAGTATAGGGACTAGTTGTGTAAATTTTAGTTCCTTAGTTCTAGTATAAATAGCATAGACGTAGTATAGATTGTAGAAGTTTTTCTGTATGTTTTTATGAGAACTGCTTTCTATCACTTGTAATCGCCTTTTGCTATCAATGAAATCTGAATTTTATTGATTTTGCTTGATTTGATTACAATTGCTTGTATTTTGCTTTGAATTGTTCATATAATTGTTACAGATTGCTCTAGATGATCCTATCAATTGGTATCAGAGCTTTCGGTTGAGTGTTTTTGAGGTTCTGTCGAAGATAGAAACTTCAAAAATCCCCTGAAATCTGTAATCAATTGACAATTCAAGTGAAATATTGTGAATCGAAGCTGTGTTTCATCATCAGAAACATGTTTTGAATCACAAATTGCAGTTTATCTCATAAAAATCGAGTGAATTAGTGAAAAACAGTTCGACTAAGTGTTCTTGAGTGTTCGACCTAAAATCTCAGAAATTCATTGAAATTTGTTGATAATCACTAAAATTGATGTTAATGGACTGATTATCGGTATAATCATGACCTAATTGTAAAGTTTCAGCTCAATTCGTCAACAATTGAAGGATTTTGAGATTTCTGAGTTCGTTACATTCATATGAATCTGATGAATGTGTCGTATTAGGGCTGAAAAACACTGAAATTGCCTAAGTGT
>BJCO01152485.1:0-16702 GCA_018326465.1 Flaveria floridana | reverse complement strand
CCAAGAATGCTGCTGGAACTCTTCTTCCAGCCGTGATTTTCTTCAAAAGAAAGAGGTGTTCTTGGTGTATTTTGCATGTAAGAGAGAGAGAAGGGAGAAGCATGTGTAACTATTTAATATGTTATCATGTTCCAAGACAACAACAATGACATAAAGGCCCCTTTAGGGGCGGCTGAATTTTCTTCAAAATGGGGTTTCCCCCCCCCCATTTTTAATCCTCCACTTTATGTTAACTAGTTATTGAATAAGTTATATAATCAACATTTTAATTATATAACTTATACACACTTTTATTACTTGATATTATTTAACCAATTTAAATAACATTGCAAATAATTTCCATGAACAAAATATCCTTATAAGTTGTTTCATCTCATATACAATTTATTTAGAAAACCCACTTTTCTAAATTGGTGTAGTTATTTAATTGCATGATCATATCATCAATTAAATATTAATTGGTGTTTGCTAAGATTGTTATTTGGTATGACCCGACTTTGATCATGACGTACTAACCACATCAATATTCTATGTGTCTTGGGTATAAAGAATCCAACATAAAGATGAAATATAAATGGTATAAATGTTCACAAAAATAAGGCTTGGGTTTTTAGAAGTTTAGTTATATTTTACAAAAGTGTGTTTAAATAGAGTAAGGATGAAATGAGTTTTAAAAGAAACCAGGTCCTTGATGTTTAGTTTTACTCAACCTTTGTTAAGTTATACATAGGGGAGTTGGTTTAGTGCCAGTGTGCACGATCCCGCTAATGTAAGCATCAAGATACGACTTACACTCTCTTAAACTCGCGTTTGAGACTATAATTAATAAAAAAATTCGCTTAAACCCGATTTTAGTATAAAACCACATTTGGTTCTGTCATACCATAATCTTAAAAATATAAATAATATAAAGTGAAACATAATTTAAAAAAAGTTAGGAAAGATTTTTGGTGGTTTGAACAGTGACTAGCTCGTTAAGACGAGAAGTTCGACTTTTACTCGGGTTTTTTACCCGAAACTTGGTTTGAGCTAAGATTTGTTTCAACACTTCCAAAAGCTTAAGTAATATGAGTAATATAAAGTAAAACATAACTAAAAAAATAGGTTGAACTTTGGTGGTTTGAACATTGACTAACTCGTTAAAACGGGTGTTCGGTTTTACTTGGTTTTTACCCGAAACTTGGGTTCAAGCCAAGATTTGTTCTACACCTCCATATCAACCAATATAATAACTAGAATATAAAGCAAAACTCAGATTTAAAGTGTTTGATGTAACATGGTTGCTTAAAAGTTATTTAAAGTGATTAAACGAGCGTTCGGTTTGGTTCGGTCCTTGACTCGGTATGAACATGAGGATGGTTACCACATGTCCAAAACCATAGAACTAAAAATAAGGTAAAAGTTCCAGATCAAAACTCAAACAAGAAAGTTAAACGAGTAAACTTCCCGAAAACGACCCGAACGGGCCTAAAATGCATAATATGTGTTTGAATACCCACAAGCCTTAAATAAAGATGAAAATGGTTTTGTCAAAATAAAATAACTTAGAAAAACTTAAAATATCCAAAAACACATACCTGAAATGGTTTGAAATGCAAGATTCGGTTCCGTTGACTTTTTAAAATCAAACTTAAGCAAAACTAGCTAGAACAACTTGCAAGATCAAAAATTTGCTAGAAGAAGATGAAAATGTGCAGGTGAAATGGTTGAGAATGAGTGGTATTTAGGGAAGGATTAGGGTTTGAGGGAATGGGTAATGCGTTTGTCCGGTGGCTAAAAGGGTGCACTTTGATTCTTTTATTTAAATAAATTTTGATTTAAATAAATTATGACCAGGTATGAAAACATGTTTGTAGGGTTCTAGAATAATTACGGGTTAGGTCTTGGTTGGTTTGGATGGTTAAAACACGAGTTCGGGCCTTAAACGAGCTTAAACGAACCGAAAACGTTAAAAAACTGATTTTATTTAAACGAACTGTGGGTCACACCACGTAGCAAGCTGAGGCCAGCCCTTCACGCCAAGTGAGGTGGGGGCTCTCAGACAAACTTTGATTTTTTGGCAATTTTAGTCCTTGTAGTTCATTTTAGGTCGTTTTAAGCACAAAATAAGCGTTTTAAACACCGTTAAAGGCTTCGGAACGAAATGACAAGTATGAAACATGATTACAACATAAAATCCATCATTTTATTAATATCCAAAGATCATAAGAACAAAATGGGTCGGGTTTACAATACAGAATAACAAATACAAAGCTAGTCGAAAATGACGAATGTCACACCTGGCCCCCACCGGTTCCTCCTCTGAATCGGACGCTGCTAAGGCCCTTACTGCCACAGCTGAGGCTGATAAAGCCCTTTGGTATCGGATTGATGCCATAGTCTTACAATGGATATATGGCACAATCTCTCAACCCCTTCTTCTTATTATCTTGGCTCCCGATCAGACCGCATACGAATCATGGACTGTAATCGCAAACCACTTCAATGACAATAAAAGTGCTAGTCAAATTCATCTGCAGCAACAATTTTCCAACATCCACCTTGATGCCTTTCCAAACATGGCTGCCTATTGCCAACAAGTCAAGCACCTTGCCTATCAATTGAATAATATGGGCGCATAAGTCGACAATCAGCGTCTTTTCACTCAAATTCTGTCTAGCCTAACCAAAGCCTACGAAAACATCTCTACTGTTTTGCAAAATCGAGACCCTCTAACAGATTTCAGTGAATGTCGCCCCCGTCTCAACATGGCTGAAACAACGAAGAAGTCAGCCTCCGCTCATGCTGCTGTCACTTCGGACACCGCCTTGGCTGACACCACTTCCTCTCAGCCACATGATGCGGCTGCCACCACTGCCTCTACCTGCGGCAGAGGCCGAGGAAGGTCTAGGGGCCGTGGCAAGGGTGCTTCGCATGGCGGACGATCCTACGGTAACCCAACCCAACACCCGTACATCGTGTACCTAAATTCTTGGACTGCAAATCAGTGGAGCTCTCTTTTGCACAGCACCCCGCAATCCTTGGCACCACAGACCGGTACACCGCCATGCCCATATCCCTTTACTCCATGTACCAACAACCCTACAGCCGGAATCTTAGGAGCTACACCGGAACATGCCTACACTGCCACTCTATCCCCTAACCGATATCCAGCAGGCCTTGTATGCCTTATCTTTTAACCAACTGGACATGCATGGATTCATGGATATCGAGGAATCTGACCACATGAAATCTCCACTAGGTACCGAGTCCCCATCCTTCTTTAATACTTGCACTGATAAATATATTGTTGTTGGTAATGGTATGACTATTCCCGTGATTGGTCAAGGCAACCTAACCTTACCCCCACCTTTTTTACCCTCTAAGTTAAATAACATCCTTTATGCCCTAAAACTAGTTAAAAACCTTAACTCTTTCCGTAAACTTACTACTGATAATTCATTGTCCATTGAATTTGACCCTTTTGGTTTCACTATTAAGGATCTCAAGACCAAGGCACACCTCCTACGATGTAATAGCTCGAGCGACCGATACCCGCTGACAGCTCCTCGTCCTTCCAACACCACATCTACAGCTTTTGTACAACTCAAGGCCGTTGGCATCAACGCCTTGGGCACCAGGGCTTCTCCATTTTGCATTCATTGCCTTTATCTGTTTCTAGTTCATCTAATAAAAATGACAAAATATTTTGTCAAGCGTGTGTTTTTGGTAAAAGTGTTTGTTTCCCTTTTTCTGATTCATGTAATCGTACTTATTTACCGTTTGATATAATTCGTAGTGATCTTTTGACCTATCCTGTGCCTAGCATCGGGGGTCACCGGTATTATGTTATGTTTTTAGATATTTTACAAATTACCTTTGGACATTTCCTCTTACTAATAAATCACATGTGTTCTCCATTTTCTCCATCTTTAACACCTACATAAATACTCAATTCAGTAGTAAAATAAAACAATTTCAATGTGATAATGGAAAGGAATACGACAATTGCTCTTTCCATGACTTTTGTCGTCTCCATGGTATGCATTTTCGGTTTTCGTGCCCTTAAACCTCTTCCCAAAACGGCAAAGCCGATCGTAAGATTAGAACAATTAATAATATGATACGCTCGCTTCTTTCCCAATCCTCTCTTACACTCTCCTTTTGGCACCATGCCCTTGAAACCGCCATTTACCTCCTTAACATTATCCCAAACAAACATCAACAATTTCTTTCCCTACCACTCGCATGTACGAGTACGACCCCACCTATGAACACCTTCGTGTGTTCGGGTGCCTATGCTATCCCTTACTACCCTCCACCGCCATACACAAGCTTGCAACCCGTTCTAAAGCATGTGTCTTTCTTGCTTATCCACCAAATCACCATGACTACCGCTGTTTAGATCTTACCACCAACACCATATTCGTCTCTCACCACGTACAATTTGACGAGACTATCTTTCCCTTTGCTCCTACACTACCTCCTAGACCCAAGTCATATGACTTTCTTGATAACACCTTCAACCTACTATTATGGGATCACATTACCATATCCGATCCGCCACACTCAGTTCACCAGCCCGTTATCCCACCTTGACCCATTGGCCCAATACAGCCCTCTCCTACAGTGGACCCTTCCTCGGCCCAATCAAACCCCTCGGCCACTCCCTCCTCTACCTCTATGGCCCAAATACCTCACCAACCAGAAACCCCTTCTACGGCCCATCCATCCACCACTTCTACGACCCATCCATCCACCCCTTCTCCTTAGCCTCACTCGACTCCCACTTCCACCACCCACCCCACCGGGCCTGCACCTTCCATTGAACCCCCACCCACACCAGAACCATCGACCCGTACTATGCACACTCGTGCCATGGATGGCATCTCCAAACCAAAAACCATTTTAACCTTCATACCACCACTGTCGTTCTATACCTAAATCCCCACAGGTTGCCTTGTCCTAACCGGAATGGTTCAATGCCATGTCCAACGAATTTAGTGCACTCATTAAAAATGAGACTTGGGAGCTCGTTCCTCATCAACCAGATATGAACGTCATTCGGTGTATGTGGCTTTTTAAACATAAGTTCTATTCAGATGGAAGTTTTGAAAGATATAAAGCATGTTTGGTTTGTGATGGGCGAAGTCAACAGGTGGGTGTTGATTGTGGGGACACATTTAGTCCGGCGGTTAAATCAGCGACTATCCGTCTTGTTCTTATATTCGCGCTATCACGGTCTTGGTCCATACAGGATAATACCAATGCTTTTCTCCATGGTAACTTCGAAGAAACGGTTTACATATATCAACCCATAGGTTTTAGAGACCACCGTTTCCTTAATTTTGTCTGCATGCTCAAGAAATCAATCTATGGGTTGAAGCAGGCTCCATGAGCCTGGTACCAATGGTTCACTGATTTTGTCTTATTGCAAGGATTTACGCAGAGCAAGTCTGACACTTCTTTGTGTTGGTTTTGTTAGAAGATAAAACAAAGTTTAACCTCTTAAACTTTTTGAAAAACGTAGCGGATATAATGTTTTGTAACATGATTATAAAACTGATTTTTCATGTTCTTATGGTGACATATATATGTATAAAACAAAACCAAATACAAAGGATTATTATATGTGAATAAGCAAGCTATGAACGTATGTAAAAGTACATAAAATCACAGCTACAATGAGCTGTGAAAACTACCTTCCAACAGTTTGATAATCGACCAAAAGGGAGAAGATTGGTGCTCAAGATTCGGCCAAGGCTCCAAGGAAAGGATCCCTCAAGCTTGTATACCCCAAGCCCTTAGAGCAATCACCACTCTTGCTAGGGAGAGTCCACCAAAACGAGCACAAAAACCTCCAAAAGGTGCTTCCTGGCCTTGAGCTTTGAGAGAGAGAGAGAGAAGTTTTTTGTGTCTTTTGCATGTAATGAGATTGATGAGAAATGAAGTGTGTAAGGCTAGTTATTGTGTGTGTGGTTTACCAAGCAAAAGGACCAATGAAAAACAAGGGGGCGGCCGAAATTTTAATTCAAAAAGGGTTTCCCCCTTTAAACCAAACACACACAATTTTTAAACTAGTCTTGTAACTAGTTATACAATTAACCATTTAATTGTATAAGTCATACACTCTCATTATTATTTGGTGTTATCTAACTTATTTAAATAACACTTCAAATAATATTATTGAACAAAATACTCTAATAAGTTGTTCCCTCTCATATGCAAATTATTTAGAAGACCCATTTTCTAAATTGGTGTAAATATTTAATTGCATGATCATATCATCAATTAAATATTAATTGGTGTTTGCTAAGCTTGTTATTGGGTATAACCCGACTTGGATCATAATTTGGGCATATAGAATCCTACACTTTGTTCATTTATCATCATGGTTAGGACACAACTTACTTACTCCTTTATGTGGATGACATCATCCTCACTACATCTTCTGATGCATTACGCACACGCATTATGCGCTTATTATCTGGGGAGTTTGCAATGAAGGATCTAGGTCCCTTAACTTATTTCCTTGGTTTCTCTGTTACACGGATCGGGAATAGCATGTTCTTATCTCAGCAGTCATATGCCAGGGACATTATTCACCGTGCAGCCATAGATTCCTGCAAACTTGTTGCCACCCCAGTTGACACTGGCTCTAAGCTCGGAGCTGCATCATCCTCATTATTTCATGACCCCACTACTTATCGCAGGTTGGCAGGTGCGCTTCAGTACCTTATCTTTACCCATCCTGACATCTCTTATGTTGTTCAATAGATTTGCATGCATATGCATTCTCCATCCGATGATCACTGGCAAACCCTTAAGTGCATCATCAGGTATTTACAGGGTATTACAGAATATGGTCTCTCTCTTAATCCTGCTCCTAATATATCTCTTCGGGCATACACTGATGCAGACTGGGCAGGTTGCCCTGACACTTGACGCTCTACTTCGGTTAGTGTGTCTATCTTGGAGATAATCTGCTTTCTTGGTCATCCAAACGGAAACCAACAGTCTTATGTTCAAGTGCAGAAGCTGAGTTCAGAGGAGTAGCCAATGTCGTTGCTAAAATTTGTTAGATCTAAAATTTAATGCTGGAGTTAAAACTACCGCTTATCAAGGCTATCGTAGTTTATTGTGACAATGTCAGCGCTATTTACTTGTCCGGCAATTCTGTTCAACACCATCGCACCAAACACATTGAGCTGGACATTCACTTTGTTCCCGAGCAGGTACAACGTGGATGTGTGCGTGTATTACATGCACCTTCTCGCTACCAAATAGCGGATATAGTTACCAAGGGTCTGCCTCGTATCTTATTTGATGATTTTCGTTCCAGTCTCGCCGTCCGGTAGCCTCCCGATTCGACTGCGGGGGTGTAATAGCGAAGATTATGTGTTTCTTTACACATATGGCACATAGCATATTCTTAGGCATATTAGTTTGTATAGATTGATTCACTTCCTTAATTATCTCCCATCATTGTATTATAAATTGTAAATCATTGTTAATGGAATGATTCATTCAGTAAATTATAATCCTTACTATAGATACCACACCCTCAATGCCCAGTAAAAATACTTATATTAATTAAAAATTATAAATATTACATAAGTCTGAACACTTATCTAAAAAATAAAACATAAATAAGATACTAATCGTAATTAAAATTTGTGTTCTTTTTATTTGTAAGATGATAGTTCAAGAAAAAAAGTTAAAGGTGTGTGAAACTACTTTTCGAAACTAGAATACTTTTTATTTAACTTGAGCCTACTGTCACGACCCACCAAAATTGCAGTCCAGACTTTGCAGCACCTGGTTGGGATGTTTTAGACACTTAAACACAGCCTATAAAAGGCCTGGAAGCTGCTGAAATGGGCTGGAAGAGGCTGCTAATAGGGGCATAAATGCAGCAGCCCCAGAAGTCTCTAGAACGCTAGGGAAAGGACGGGGAATTGGCTACACTTTGCTAGGTCCATCAAGACTTGGTACAAGATCATTCTAGACATGGAATTATCTAGTATCAAGATCATGATGGCATCAAAAAGGTTCATGATCATCCCTTCAAAATCTACATACTTGTATAAGAAAATATCTTGTATGAGAATGATCTAGATTAGGAAGACTCTAGATCATATGAACTAGTATAAATAGGTGATGTTGGTAGCTCATTTACACACACCTAAGTTCCTTGTAACAAAAGCCTTGTACTTGTGTTCATAGTAATACAAGTAATCTACTTGTGTTGTAATCACATCACAGGCATTCCACTTGCGTACTACAAATCCAATATTCCCTTACAAAGACTTCCGTGCCGAAAACCATCCATTCAAGATCAAAAAGGCTGACTTAGAACGGATCTAAGTATCGCACGAGAACTAAACAAATCAGTCCGTGACAAGTGGTATCAGAGCCAGGTCGACTCATTGGGATGGCATCGAATCCAGAGAAGGTTATAGTCGCAAGCGTTGCCGGAGACGAGACCCATGGACGGGAGGAGGCTCGTAAAGGTGACAAGAGAACTCGAATCATGTTCAAAGTCTTGTTGCAAGCATGGACAAAAGAGTTGAAGATGTCGAGGTAGCATTGTCTGAATTCAAAAATAAAATGGATGAATTCAACGTTGAAGTTGATATCTTCAAAACACATACCTACGACTCTTTGTAACATGTTGAGTCTTTGGGTAATGACTTCAATGAAATGCGAAGTGATCTTAAACTCGCCCTCTTCTTGATAAGGAAGGAGATAGAAGAGGCATTCACAAGGGAGTTGGGTCAACTCAAAGCTAACTTTGAGAGGGAAATCAAAGACTTGCAAACCGAACTAGGTGTTTGCACTCGCTCACTAGCAACTGGAGGTGACAACATAATCCATGCCTCTATAAAGGTGGACATCCCCAAACCATCACCATTCGTTGGTAAATAAGAGGCGAGGGTTGTGGATGACTTCCTTTGGGAGATGGAACAATACTTTGAGGCCATCGATATTGTCGATGACTCCAAGAGGATCAAGACGGTGACTCTTTACTTGAAGGAGACCGCAACTTTATGGTGACGACGAAATCACATGGAGATTGATAAAGGTACGTGCACCATACAAACTTAGACTGATTTCATAAAAGAAATCAAGAAACAATTTTATCCGGAAAACGCTAAACACGAAGCAAAGATTCGGCTTCATAATCTAAAGCTAAAAAGGTAGCATCAAAGACTATGTTAATGATTTCACTACCCTTGTGCTAGAAATTCTGGACTTGTCACCAAAGGACTCTCTCAGATACTTCATCGATGGCTTACAAACGTGGGCAAGAACCAAACTTGAACGAAGAAATGTTTAAGAATTGTCCTCGGCCATCGTTGTTGCTGAAAGTCTGATCGACCATAATGAAAGGCGATCACAAAAACCCATCGTTATGGAGGATAACGATGAAAAAGGTGGGGGAGCGAGACCCCATAATAATAACCAAAATCAAAATCGAAGAGAAGATAATCGACGGCCACCAAGATATGGAAATAAAGTACAAACATTTAAAGAATGTTTCCTTTGCGATGGACCGCACAATGCGCGGCATTGTCCGAAAAAGGCTAAACTAACAGCCTTGATCGGATCTGATGATGAACCATCAGAATCAAAAGAGGTTCGTCTAGGAACAATGCAACTTCAACTACTTAATGCATTAAGTAAAGTTGAAGGCAAGCCCTTGGTGATGGCAAACCAATCAAACTAGACCATAAGCAGAGACAACCCAAAGATAGAATCAAAGGGACTTCGGTTCGTAAACATGGAAATAAAGGGGCAACTTGTGAAAGCGTTGGTTGACACTGGAGCAAGCCACAACTTCATCTCACCTAAAGAGGCTCGAAGACTTGGCTTAAGTATGACCACGCAAGAAGGATGGATCAAGGCCGCCTCAAGAGACACCAAACCAATAGAAAGAGCAACATGGGGTGTAAAAACAAAGATTGGTACTTGGACAAGCAAGCTGCACTTCTCAGTCGTCCCACTAGATGACTATGATATCGTGCTAGGAATTGATTTCTTTCAAAAAGCAAAAGCCTGTCCAGTAACATTCATAAACACCATGTACATAATCAAGGGAGATCAGGTGCATACAATTTCTTTGGAGTCGGATACAAGGCGTCGAGGCAAAACCATCTCTATTTTGCAACTCATGCAAACAACTCATGAGGCATCAGGGCAACACGACGAGGATGTCGTGGCATTAGGTGGGGGGGACTGTCACGACCCGCTAAAATTGCAGCCCAGACTTTGCAGCACCTGATTGGGATGTTTTAGACACTTAACCACAACCTATAAAAGGCATGGAAGCTGCTGGAATGGGCTGGAAGAGGCTGCTAATAGAAGCATAAACATAGCAGCCCCGGAAGTCTCTAGAACGCTCGGGAAAGGACGGGAAATTGGCTGCACTTTGCTAGGTCCATCAAGACTTGGTACAAGATCATTCTAGACATGGAATCATCTAGTAATCAAAATCATGATGGTATCAAGAAGGTTCTTGATCATCCCTTCAAAATCTACATACTTGTATAAAAAAAATATATTGTATCAGAATGGTCTAGATTAGGAAGACTCTAGATCATATGAACTAGTATAAATAGGTGATGTTGATAGCTCATTTACATACACCTAAGTTCCTTGTAACAAAAGCCTTGTACTTGTGTTCATAGTAATACAAGCAATCTACTTGTGTTGTAATCACATCACAAGCATTCCGCTTGCGTACTACAAATCAAACATTCCCTTACAAAGACTTCCGCTACCGAAAACCATCCATTCAAGATTAAAAAGGCTGACTTAGAACGGATCTAAGTGCCGCACGAGAACTGAACAAATCAGTCCGTGACACTACGGCTCTTTTTTTCACGTGAGCAAAAGATTCTTTCTCCTGCCCTCTTGAAGACACGCCCTCACGGTAATTTAACAAATACCCTAAAAACTAATGAACACATTTGTTACTTTTAAATTTAGTTCTTACTTCTTCATGTTATGGCTAGTATTTTTGCCCTCGTGTGATTTACATGAGATTAGATTTAACAAGAAAAATTAACTTAAGTTTCAAAGACATTGACTTTTACAAACATTAAAAACAAAGGATGTTTGATTTACTTTTTAAAGATCAAGGATCAAATCTAAAATTAGATATAAACATTAAATGATCTTTTTTTTGTAATTTCGTCTAGTTTTGATTATAAGGTTAACAATAACAACAACAATATTTTGTTATTTAATAATATGTTGTTGTCATGTTATTATATATGTAAAATTTAATAATAACATATTGTTAATCATAATACAATATGCTATTTGATAATAGTTTTATTTGAACGCTTTGAAAGTATCCATTTTAATTGATATACATGAACTATCAAGCACCATATGTTTAATAATAGTATTATGATAATATAATAAAAAAATTCCTAAAGCATATGTAGATATTCATAAAAATTCGAGAGACTATATATATCATTAAACTCACAAAAGTTGAGATAACCCTAAAACTATCATTCCAACATTTTTGTACACCCTCATAATCAAACTGCAACGGAACACGGGTCTAATCCGCTAGTATATTGAAATATATATAGATTAAAATAAGACATCTTAACAATATATACGGATTTTTGTAAAAAGGGTATATTTTAAAATGATTAAAAAACAAAATATATTTAAAATTAATTATTTATTTATAAATAAAAAATTGAAAAGATAAATAAAAAATATGATAGGGGTTATCTAAGGGCCTTGAACTCGTGCCTCATGTGTAATTTATATAGACTACCGTCAAGTTTCCACTCCTTAGTGCGCTTGAGCAGTTTCCACCAATGTGCAGTTGAAACATAAAATTATAGTTTTAGCTAAGCATAGTTAAATCAAACACATTGCACTAAGTACGTTTGTTAGAAATTATTTCTCATTTAATTAATGTAACACCCCTCAAATCTTGCATGACACTCGTTTAAAAGGTTTAGGGGCTAGAATTTGTATAATAAAATATGATGGGACTAATGGGGATTAAAAAGGGGTAAGTTTTCTCTAATAACTCTATAAAAGGAAAGGTGGCACACCTATCTTCCCCTTGTATTCTTTGCTTACAAGCAAGGGCCAAGAGCTACAGATAGAAAGTTACCATTGCGCTAAAAAGGTAGAGCTCCACGTCTAAAGCTTGCAAGTCAACCTAGATTTAGCTTTGTTATAATATGATCCAAGATTTTTGTAGGATTTCATGTGGAAAAGCTGGTTTCTTGAGGTACCATTGTTCTAGACGCTAAGGACCATTGTTTCCAAGGGTTTTTGATGTTCAAATTAGAAATATGGGTTTTAAATGCCCTGTTTTACACGTATCGTAATGATTTGGGCTAGTTGACATATTTATATATGTATATGATAAAAATCAGAATGTTTTGAACATAATGTTTATCTTTTTTTGAACTTTGGATCTAAAATTTTTGATTTATCACATGACATGTATGTGCATGCATGTTATGTACGCTAAACCCTAACAAAATAAATGTGATGAGTATGTATATGTCTTGACGATAGGACGTAAATGGTGGATTTTTAAGCCCCACGTAAGTAAATAGTGCCTTGAGTTAGTACCAACATAAATACGTTGTTTCCTCCATGACTAGGTATGCTCCATATCTCTTCACACGTACCTTTGTAAGCGAGGATAAGGTCTCGTATCTAAGTGATGATGAAGAACAGAAGTCCTGAACTTTTTTAAGTGAGGTATAAGCTCTGTAACTTCCTTTCAAAGAAAATGCTAAATAAAACCCTTCGTAAGTGAATAGCACCTCCATGAGTCACTTATCACCTTCGCATCATTTAACACTTAGGTCATATTTCCATTGTTGCATGACTTATGAAGAGGATTATAACGTTCGTATGTGTATGACATCTGCAATTTAGTAGACTTAGATGAAAACACGGAATGTACCTCCATAAATAGTTGTACCTTTACAAGTTGAATACCTTAGTCTAACTCGAGCAATGTACCTTTGTAGCTAAATCACACCTTTGCAAATCCATGGCCTCCGTAACTCAACCAAGCCTTCAAAACCCAATGTAGCTTGGTAATTAAACACCCCCTATGTGATTACACTTATGTAATATAAGGACGGTATGTACATGATCATGATATATGTGGTAAAGTGATGAGATACGGGTAAAGTAAAGTCTTGTAGACATAAAAGGAATGATAAATATGCGATGAATGATATGCTAAGCCTTTTACCAAGTATAAAAAAGGGGTCGTTTATAAAAAAGATATGAATATAAATATGTATATAAATAATATGTATGTTACGTCTTATTGTCTAAGCAAGAGATCATGTAAGGATTATATATAACATATAATATACACATATGTGTTGGTATTGAACTTAGAGGCTTGGAAAATCAAATCAAGATGAACAAGATCAAGTCGCGCAAGAAGTTGAAGTGTTCGCATGAGAACTTACATCTCGCGCGAGAACTACATAGTTTAGTATAAATAGCTAGTTTTGATGTAATTTATTACGCTTTTTCTCAATTCCTAATTTCATACTCTATTGTATTAGTTACAAATCATAGAGCAATACAAGGAATATTATTTTCATTTGTGTTAAAGTTCAATTGATCATGTCTTCTTCTTATTCAATCTTCTTACCATGAGCGATTACATTCCAAATTCTTCTCATGAGTTGTTGAAACTTACAATTGATATCAGAGCTTGGTATCCTATAAATCGATTTTGATTGAAGATTGAAGAGTTTTTGAAGTGTTCTTAAGCTACGAATCCAAATTCCTTTGAAGATTACTTGATTTCTACTGTTTGTGATCATTATTAAAGATGTTGAGAGCTGATATTTGTTCGATTGAAGTTTTTATGGTGTTCACTTAATTAATTGAGCTTAACTGAATCATATTAGAGACAATTAGAGTAAAAATTAAACCTAATTCACTAATTTGACCTTAATCACTTAATTTTGGACAATTTGGTGAAAAGTTGAAGTTGGAAACTTCGAAATTACCCGAAATTGATTTGGAGAAAAGCTTGTTCTCGCACGTGAAAAGTCTGCTTTACCCGTGAGATGTTTATCTTTTGCAAAAGTTCATTGGAAATTTGTTAGAAAAGATTCCTTCGCATGAAAAGTTCAACTTGTCGCAAAATTCAGTTATAAAAGTCTCTGCGCAAAAACTTGTACGATAAGCCCATGCTAATAGTGTTTGTGAAGACTGTTTGCACGAGAACCTTACTTTTCAAGAATTTTGAAAAATTTAACTCCTGAGTTTTAGAAATGGCAAATCTGAAGAACATCACTGCTACACTTTACCTTCATAATGTGATCGGCACAAGCACCAAACTCTAAGACTTCTCAGCAAAGAAGATTATTCAGATTGGGTTTATAGATTTGAAAGCCATGTCATATACACTGAAACCTGGATGTTGCGGTCTATTAAGTACGGACTGTACATTCCTGTGTATAACAATGACAAGGGAGAGCTGGTACTTAAGCCTGAACATCTATGAGATGAAGAGGATATAAAGAAACTTGAACTCGATGACAAAGCTTATGCCGCAATTACCATGGTACTCACCACTAAGATCTCTCAGAAGTTCAAAGAGTTTAGAGGAGCTAAGGTTCTTTGGGATGCGATGGAGGAACAGATCATAGGAAATAAAGATATGAGGAAAAATCATAAAGATATGTTGAACCAAGAGTTCAATATGTTTAACCATGTGCTGAGTGAGACATTAGAGGCTCACATGTCTAGATTTATTAAGCTGACTACCAAAATGAAGAGTGCAGTATTTATATTAGAAAACATATCCGTTAACAAGAAGTTGTTGAACTCTTTACCATATAGTTGGAATAATAACTACACTACAATCAAGAGAGCAAAAGATCTTTATACATTGTCTTGAGTGACCTAATCTCTACCATCAAATTCTCTACCATCAAATCATATGAGATGGATGACAAACAGAGAGTTGTTAATCATCTGAATACCATGGGAGCTGAAGCCTCGTCACTCTATGACATGATGACTAGAAATCTAAATTACTATGTCCATTATTCTTAAATGAGTCAACAACCTCAATCAGCTCACAATCAACCTTCAGTCAAAGAGACATTCACTCCTTAGTTCCAGGTTCCTAATCCGAACCAATTTTCTCTAAGTCCCCACAGTCAACCGTCACAACCTACTCAAGCTTTTGTTGTCAACACCAATCCATCCAAGAAAATAATCCAAATTGTTGAAGAGCATCTGGCTCTATTCATAACTTTCTTGAATAGCTATGAAGCATTCATAGCAGGAAGACTAAATACACCTTAAATCATAAATGAAATATTCCTAACAATGAAATGATCTTAGTTATTTGTTATTTCTTACTATTTCAAAATGGATTACACATAAATATCATAGTAATTTGTGGGTTTTAGAGGGTCTCTTAATAGAGATGAATGCAAGAAAGATGATGATGGTAGTAAGAGTTAATCTAAATAACTAGAATGGTGATATTAATTTTAACCATTGATTTAAGAGATGTATTGTGACATCCGGTGATTTTCCGTTACCAAACTCCGTTAGTTCCGTTAAGTTTTACATACACGTGTCGTAAGCACACACTAGTTATCGTTTGACGTTGGTGACCTAAAAATAATTAATACTGTTAAATTAATAATAATCTAGTGGATTAAATGATTATTGTGCTATGCTTATGTGTTTACGCGATTTAAAGACTATTCGGAAATTTTATCACGTAACGCGGAAACGCGTGTGTTAATTCGTATGTCTTGTGTTTTTATAAAATAAAATGTACAAGTGTTACCATTAGTTTAGATGTTAATATTATTAAGTTAAAACACATTACAAATAGTTTAAAAGCTTAAACTTTATAAAAAATACAAAATGCAAGTTTTAGAGGGGGTATTCTTGTAAATTAGTTAAAACAAAACACCACAAACCCAACCCTTCCCCCATTCGACCGTGACCTGCATCCCCATCCCCTCTCCCTGCGATTTTCAGCCTAGAGCAACCAATTAGCCACGGTTTTGATCAATCTCAAGCACTAGAACGCGATTTGAACCTTCCTTAACAAGTATACACGTGAATTGAAGGTTAGTTTTGATGTTTTGTGGGATTCTTGAGTTGACCAAAGCCCTAGCTGCGAAATTGAAGTTCTTGGGGCTGAATTTTGATGTTTTGATGTTGTTAACATGTTAGTTAGGTTGTATGTATGTTGTTTAAAGTTGATTATGCAAGAAAACTACACTTTTGGTTGATTGATCATGAACCTTGATGAATATGAACCCTAATTCAAAAATTTTGGGGATTTTGTGGAATTGATTGTTGTTTTATGTTGTTGGGATGATAATTAGTTAGTATGAATGCTACAAAACATGAATTATGCAAGAAATTGGTGAATTGAGAACTATGTTCATAGGTTACTAATAATAGTAACTTTATTTTGCATGATATGATGAATTGTTGATAAATTGATGTTATAGATGTGTTTAGGATGTTGATTAGGTACTAGATTGTTGATATGAATGCTAGAAATCTTAGGTTGGATGTTGTTGTTCATATCTTGCCAAAAGTAGAAACTTTTTAGATATGAATTGATGAATTAGGTTGGTTTGATGTTGTTGATCATGCTTGGATGTTGTTATGAGCTTGAAATAGTATATTATTGATGAATTGTATGTTCATT
>BJCO01151691.1:0-17419 GCA_018326465.1 Flaveria floridana | reverse complement strand
TCTTTTTGAGCATGTTTCAGGTAACATTTGACGGATGCCTAGCTTGTTTAGAGGATGCTTGGACGACTTAGTACCCTGACCTCATGGCATTATGGACTTTGCTTAAAAACTTTTGAACAATTTGTTAGGAATGATACTATAATTATGTACTTCTAACATGAAACAATTGATGTAACCGGGCTAAGCTATTTAGTCCCGGATTTTATTTTAGCTATTGTAATGCCATGTGATTTTTCTCTACTTGTGTAATCTTCTGATGGTCTGCTTCCACTGCCACATTGTTGCTAGTCTGCGAAGTCCCACCCACCTTGGGCCCGGGGTGTGACACCAGTCTTCATTTATAGTCTCATCTTTTGTGCCAGATGTAGTTGCTTTCTGGTAAGTTACCGGTGGCACAGGTTTAACTGTGGTATCCGGATCACTGACTAGAGGTGTTATCACCACATGATCCTTTATTGGGTTATTATTTATGGGTTGACATTTTGTGTTTAAAAGGATCGCATGTAGTGGTGGCACAACTTGATAACCAATCCCTTCCCCCCATGTCTTTCTTTAACTAAGTTCTTAACAATGTGAGTGGAACCAGCAAGACTGTGAAGTTTCTGATTTAAAGACTCAATTTCAACTTGAAGAATTGCTTTTCTTTCTTCGTTTCCTCTATTGTTGTTAGATAGAACTTAATATCATTTTCTTGATTAAAGGCAACAACCTCAGTTTCCCTAAGTTGCTTTCCTAACAGTTCAATCTTTTCTTTAAAACAACTCTCATTTTGTTTTAACACCCTGTTAGCTTTAGTGCATAATTTTAAATCATTTACTAAACTATCATTGTGATCTAACAGTCTAGCAAATTTTAAATCTATGCTTTCATGAAATTTATTACAATCTTCACAAGCATGTTTATTAAAAAGTTCATCTTTGGATTCTACCTGTGATGTGCTGGAGGTGTCCGCCATGAAAGCAAACTGAGATTCCTCGTTAGTTTGAGATTCTATGCTTGTAGTAGCCAGTTCGTCTTCAATCAAGTGTTTAACTGCATCTATAGCTTCCTCGGTGTCATAATTAGCATTATCAGCTATGTTATCTCCTTCACTTGCTGAATCATCATTAAGATCTTCCACCAATGCTACATTAGCTTCACCACCAGAAATGAACCGAAATGTCCAGTCTTGTCCTTCATCTCCTTAAGCAACCATAGCTTTGGAATCTTGACTGGTTGAAGTCACGTTCTTTTCCTTGTCCTGACGGTTGTTTGATGTGAAAGGGTTATCATTTCCAGTCTTCTTTGGTTTCACGCACTCTCGTTTGAAGTGTCCATTTTCACCATAGTTAGAACATGTGACTTTTGTTTTATCAAACTCAAAGGTTGTGTCTTTAGTAGCAAGCAGGTTTTGTCTAGTCTTTTTCACAAACTTCTTCGCTCTTCTAACTGCACTAGCCAGAGCCCACATTATCCAATTCAGCCTCGTCAACCTGTTCATAGTCTTCCTCAGCAAGATGACAATTTCCAATTTTTCTAGTAACTAGTCCATCATAAGAGTGCACAACAGCAGTAAGAAGATTCATGTGTTCCTTGGCTACTTCAACAGTAACATTTCCTAGATTCTTAGTCTTTAGCTTTGTTGGTTTTGCTTCTGTGATATTGTATTGAGCACAAGATGATTGACACTTCACTTCCAGATGACCCACTCTAAAAATTTCCAGATATGTTGGATACGAACACTGTTTGAAGAGGTGCTTCTGATGAAGTTGGTGTGGGAACAACGTTATATAGTGATGGATTCTGCATATATGACCCCTTCTTGGATTGGAATTTTAGCCTCAGCTCCTCCTCCCTCAGCTTCAAGATAAAATCATTGATGTCTAGAGTAGCTAAAGTATCATTCTGTCTCAGATTAGAAACAAAAGGATCCTATTTATCCAGCAATCCATCAGCAAAGCTTGCAACTTTATCCTCCATTGATGTAGTTACCCCATGTGTGTGCAACTCACTCATCAGATGATAAAATCTGTCTATAATGTCATCCAAGCATTCATTTCCAATGGATGAAAAGTTGTCAAATTCCTTCTTGAGGGCTTTGGCCTTTAGTGCCTTTAAAGTGGCATTACCATCGTATCACTTTTCCAAAGCTGACCACAACTTCTTGGATTGTTTATGTTCTAAAAATTTATGGAAAATATCAGAATTGACTATGTCAGTAAAGCATATGCTTTCTTCTTAGCATTGTGAGCAACCTTTTGCACTTCATTCATCCCACTCAAAGTCAGCTTAACACCATTAGCTCCAACCGGTGTAGAGTAACCAGTTTGAATAGCAATCCACAAGTTCGGGTCTACACCATTAAGATAAATCTCAAACTGTTATTTCCATTGTGGGTATTCATCCAAAGTCAATAGTTTTGGAGGTTTTTTTGTGATTTCCAATTTCATTTTCCAGCAGTAAGAGGTTTTGGATTCGTGAGTCCTTTCCAGCAGTAAACGCTGTGTTCTGATCGTCCATGTTATCAAAACTTGAGGATACCCAAAGTCAAATACTCAAACTTGAAAACCTTATGCGACTGAGTCAATCGTGCGATTGAGGGATACGAATGAGTTCAATCGTACGAATGGAGAGTGCGAATGGATTCAGTCATACGATTCAAGTCAATCATGCGATTAGGAATGCGACTGAGTCAATCGTGCGATTGAATTATGCGATTGGGATTCAGTCATGTGATGGAGCCAATCATGCTACTGAGACTGCTGAATTTGAAAAATTAGAGATTTTGAACACGTTTAGATTCAAAACGATTTTACACAAACCCTAAACTGTTGTAAGTCGAGAAGTTCAAAACTTTTGAATCATGCACACCTCAAAAACTTGTTTTGTATCAAAAACAAGGATTTTAGAATAAAAAACGTTAACTTTAACCAAAACACCGATCGAATCCACGAAGAATCAAGAGCCAAAGCTCTGATACCACTTGTTAGGACCATGTACGTACGGAGTACTAACTGATTCAACATGTAACCTAATCAAATAGTGCGGAATCCTATTTGATTGGCGATCCAATCAGTGAGAACGAAAACCCGAATCAATCTAACGATTGAACAACATTAAGAATGATCAGAAAATGACCCAGGACGAACTATGAACTTGGATGGACGAGATAGAACTCTCTGGACGGCTAGGGTATGAAAAAACTTGGAGTGTTATGTTTTTCCACGAATTACGTGGTATTTATAGGTTTTAGTATACAGTCGTACGACTGAGCCATAAGCATACGCATATGTAAGATTGAAAGACAGAAACATTTAAGTACAATGAACTAGGGACATCGTGTATCAACAATCTTCTTAGAAGCTTAAGAAAAAAAGGCATTAAGAAAAATACTTTGTTTCGACACATATAGACTTTGTTTTGGCACTTAATGGATGTTTTATCAGCTTAATCTTCTAGTCTTATTTTGAAGACTTGAATATACACCCATTTGCATACACTGTGGATTGCACAGGTATGATCCACATTGGGATTCTTTTACACTTCACTTTGGAAGTTGATCCTCATTGGGATTTTTTAGCTTTGATCCGTATTAGGATTCTTTTCTTTGCCTTTTTGGCATGCATCAGCACTTTCAGTGCAAGGACAACTAGGTCTGTGCTCAACACAATAAAAGTTTTCCTTATGTTTACTCTAGGTTTGTATTTACATACAACAAAGGAGAAACAAATGCTTTTATAAATGAGAAATTTATAAACCATTTTTGCATGGTGTGTTTAGCTAACCACACAAGCAAACACTTGAAAAGTCATTGCTTATCAATACCTAAAATGGTTTTGGTCCACACTGCATATTATTTTAGTTCATCATAAATATGCTTATTGCGAATCCAAGCTGATCCTACTAACATATCAAATAGAGCCTTGTCAGTCTTTATTTATCTCAAAAATAAATGCAGAAGATAGTAGATGAGTGTACTATCATATCTCATGTAAATGCTGGAAGATTCAAAAATAATCACGTAATAGTAATATTTTTAGACTCTTCTTGATTTTCTGATTTTTGGATTTTTGGTTTCGAGAAAATAAAGAAATGGCATATGTGTTATCAATGCAATAGGTCCATGTAGCAATGTAATCAGACTAAGTAGTTGGAATGAAACATCGGTTGTTTCTTGCATTGCCATCATAGTTTCTATGAATGATTGATGTCCTGTATTGAATCAAGGTTAATTTCTACTCCATTTGGCTCAGTTGCATCATAAAAATGATGAGCACGAAGAACGTTCCTGTCATGGGAAGGGATCAGCCACTGCTAACTTTTCTTAGGTTGGTAGGCCTCCATAACTGTCCCTATCACACTAGCAAATCAGTAAGATATTTTAACCTAGGCTATTATTGTCCTGAGCTGTCCATTAGTATCTTTATATGTGACTTGCTGGTATGTGTATGATTTTTCTTTATCTAAAGATGTATCAGATTTCACCTCCTGAAATTGTTTTCTTTCACCAACATTGTTTTGATTTTAAACCAACTGACTCAACTTTAGTTTGTTTAACAAAAGAAGTTATTTGGATTTTGAAAATCTTTTGGTTGGTATAGAAAATCTAGCTTGCTTTTGAAAGTTTTATGAAGGTGTAGCAAAGGATTTTTGTCCTTGATCATGTTTGTTTCTTCTGGGTATTTGATCATATTCATCATGAGAATTATAATCATTATTATAATAATTTGATAGATGTGATCTTCTATGATAGCAAGTATGCCAATCATTATTCCTATATCTGTCATACTTATGTTGCATGTATGACTTAGGATAATATCTTGGTGCCCAATAATCATGAATATCATAATGTTTAAAATCATACCCATGCCGATGTGATCGAGGAGAAGAGTAGCTATGACGTCTATTATAGTACTCATGCTCCCATCTTGATGAGTACGACTCTGATGGATGATAAGATCTTTGACCTCTTCTGTGTTGTGATGTTGGAGAGTTGTTGTATGAATACTCTGAAGTGGTATGATTCTCCATGTCATAATTTAAGCAATGAGGAGTAGGTCTGGTTCTTCTTCCCTTAGGTTTGGATGATGAAGTTGGATTTGATTAGAACTTCACAGCCTTTTGTCTTGATTGTTTTTGTTGCTTTCTCTTATGAGGACATATATATGTATCACTCTTAGTGTTTTTACACTCAGACGTGTTGTGTGAATTTGAATTGCATGTCTCGTAGAGAATTGGTTGTTGTTTTGGAGTTTCTAATGTAACTTTTGAGGTTGATGGTTAGTTTGGATCAGGTGTAGAAGACTTGGTCTAACTTTTCTTCTTTCTTTTAGATCTGGTTTTCTTCCTCTTGACATGTTCTTTGATTTCTTGTGCCTCATGCTTCTTCTTGTTCTATACTCCATATCAATCTTTTCCTTCAGTTTGGCCTTTGATAATTCTTGTTCAAGAAATCCAGCTAGTTTGAATTTCTCATAGAGAACCATAGCCTTTTGTTTGTTGTCAGGCTTTGTTGCTTTGGATTTCTGTGGCTGTGCTTGTTTCAGACTGATTTCTTTAATGACATGGTTAGTACATGTCAACGTTGCTTTGTTTGTTTGGTTGGTTTCTTCATTACTATCATCACTTGTAGGATATCTATCTTGACCATCACAGGAATGAAAGGTTTCATTCTATGATGATTCAGGTTTGAGGTACAACTTTGATGTTGTGTCAGGAGAAGTGATTTGAGTGATAGTGTATGGTTTGTCTGTTATAGTATGATCATGCATATTTGAATCTTCTTTGACTGGACTTGTCATTGAAGTTGGCAATTCTATGTACTTATCATCGTAAGGAGGAGGAACAACATGATATGTAGTTCCAACACTCTTCTTCTGATCTCTTTGGGCATCAAGTAGTTCTTCTAACTTGCTAGCAGTTAGCTTTAAATTCTCAATTTCAACTTCAGTTGATGCATGAACTCCTTTTGTCTTTGTTAGAGACTCAATGAGTCTTGTAACTTGAGCTTGAAGACTAAATCTTTCTCCAATGAGTTTGTCTACATCCTTTAGAAGAGAATTGATTTTATCTTCAAAGGATTTATGTTGTATCTTTAATTAAGCATTTATAGCCTTTTCTGTATTGATTACTTGATTTATATGCTCAAAGTAATGTTGCAAGTTATTGATTGTTTTGGTTGTACTTGCTTCTGATATTTTGGCTTCAACTTCAGCCTTTGTGTTTATTAACTTCACTGAGAGTTCAGTTGCTTGTGCATTCAGCTTGTGGTTTTCCTTAAGCAAGTTATCAACTTCTTTCTTTAGTGGACTGATTTGATTTGCATAAGTTTGTAGTTCCTCTGCATGTGAAGCTCTTTCCTGCTTTATCACGTATGCTAGATTGTTACAATATTTCTGTTATGCCTGTACTTCATCTATGCATGCTAATAAGCATAGATTGATCTTTCTGTCTTTAGAAATTTCAGGCAATGGAGGAATGTTTGTGTTGTTGTTTCTAGCTTTTGCAAGCTCGGCAGTTAACTCTTCAAGTTTGATTATTTGTTGACCATTTTGTCTTGATTCTTCTCTTGAGCTAAACTGATCTTTTGTTGATTCAATGTGTTGATTGTGCTTGATCATTTCTTTGAAATTGTTCCATTTCTGACCTGCATTTGATCAAATCATTAGACAATGTGTTGTTTGAATTTGCAAGATCATACAAACGTAAATGCATAAGTTCTTTCTTAATGTGACTGATGTACAATTGAATGTTTGTCTTGTCAAACAATGAGTTGTTGTTATTGTTTGTTATGCTACTGTAGTTTGGTGGGTTGCAACTATTGTTTGATTTGCTGCTGCTGTTTGGTTGGTTGCAACTTGGTTTGCTTTGTTTGAATTCTTGAAACCTCTTTCTACCTGTAGCAAGAAAGATAGCTCAATTTCTCGAAACATGAGTGTTAGTGAATGATGTTAAATTTGTCATATTGTTTGAAAACAAAAATGGTTTAATAGTTGTGTTTGTGTTTCAATCAAAATCAAATTTTAAAATATTAATTGAATCCAAAGAACGTTGAAACTCAATTTAATCGGATCAGCCTAATTAAAGATTTAATTCTGTTGAATTACAATTTAGTTAAGCTAGACTAAGATTAATCTAGCTTAATTTAAAAGTTAACAATATTTGGATCCCTCAAAATGAAAAGCTTTTGAGAACAAACTTCTAAGTTTATGAAAATGAAAAGCTTCCAAATTCAAAAGCTTCCAAGAACAAATAGAATTATTTGTTCAAAATAGAAACCTTCCGAATTCAAAAAACTTCCAAGACAAAAGAAAATTTCCGAGAACAAAAGAATTCTTCCTAAGCCAAAGAAAGCTTCCGAAGCAAAAGAAATCTTCCTAAGCCAAAGAAATCTTCTAAAGCAAAAGAAATCTTCCTAAGCCAAAGAAATCTTTCGAAGCAAAAGAAATCTTCCTAAGTCAAGTAAATCTTCCAAAGAAAAAGAAGTCTTCCTAAGCCAATGGAATCTTCCAAAGCAAAAGAAATCTTCCTAAGTCAAAGAAATCTATCAAAGCAAAAGAAGTCTTCCTAAGCCAAAGAAATCTTTCGAAGCAAAAGATATCTTTCGAAGCCAAGGAAATCTTCCTAAGCAAAAGAGATCTTCCAAAGCAAAAGATATCTTTCAAAGCCAAGGAAATCATCTAAAGCAAAAGATATCTTCCAAAGCTAAGGAAATCTTCCGAAGCAAAAGATATCTTCCAAAGCCAAGGAAATATTTCGAAGCAAAAGATATCTACCAAAGCCAAACTCTTGATGTTGTGATGTTTACTTGTCCACTGTGGATAGATGTTTGTTTTTATGTCTTCTTCAACATCTTCTGTGGACATATGAATTTTTATTGTTTTGTGTTTGCTCGTCCGCTTTGAACCAAAGTGTATGTCCACTATGGATAGTTGTATGTTTGCTATAGACAGATGTGTATGTCCGCTATGATGTTGATGATTCAACGTCCGCTGTGAACGGTTGTGAGGACTATGTGCTCTTGTTCTTTACTTGTCTGTGTGGACAGATGTAAGGACAATCCGCTGTGGATGAATTTGTTTGTCCGCTTTGGAATTTAACACATCAGCTGTGGATGTTTTTGTTCATCAGCTGTGAATACTTAGAAAAAATTGTATGTTTGTCAGTTGTGAAATTAGTACATCAGCTGTGGAAATAGTGCATTAGCTATGTGAATAGGGCATCAACTGTGTGAATAGTGCATCAGCTCTGTGAATAGTGCATCAGCTGTGTGTGATAGAACACTTGGTCAAAAATTGAATTCCAAGTGTACTTTGTGTATTATTTGTAAAATTCAATTATAAATGGAATTTCACTTGCAAATACACAAATTGATCTTTGAATAATTATGGAATGATTCTTGAATGATTGAATGATGAACAAACGAATCAAAATCTGAATTAAATCGTAGATATGGCTGATTTTGAGATTTCAAAACAGTTTGACTTTGAAAAAGTGAAACTTCTTGTTCTTGAATGAACAAACTTTTGATTCTTGGATTTCTGATGGAATTTGATAAAACCAAATGTTATAACAGCTATAGATAAGTGATTCTAAGCCAAAACAACAATCAATTTCGTATAATCATCACCTAAACTCGGATTTAGATGATGAACTCATAAAGAACACAATGAAGAACAAAAACTCATATCTGGGAATCAATGTTAAAAAATGGATGATTTGATTATTGAAAATGATAAACAAACCTTAGATTTGATGTTTCTAACCTAAAATCATATCAATTTCAGCTAAACAACATCAGATTCGTGATTTTGATGATTTTTCCTCAAGAACAGTGAACTTTTCTTAAGAATACAAAATTTTCAAAAATCTTCAAATTCAAGATTTGTGGTTGTTTAGTTGCTATGAAACTTTGCAGATGTGTTAGTTATCATAAACTAAAGCTATTAGAAGCTTAAATTCGATCAAACCATAACAAAATCAAAATTTCATGTTCATGAGCATTTGAAGACTGGAAGAACAAGTTTGCTTAAATCTTCAAATTAATGGCTCAAATGAACTTCAATTGATATGAAAACTTATAGATCTTCATGAAATAACAAATCTAAGCTAATGATAGGCTGATTTCATAAAAAACAATAGCAATTTGCAGATCAAACTTGTGTTTCCAATTTTTGAGAAAAATTTGTTGAACAAGGAGCCCTTGCTCTAATACCAACTATTGAAAATCGATTCTGATGGATCAAATATTGCAATCATCTTGTTGCCATTTATCAGATCTGTGATGCGGAATCTCACAGACCCGTTGATGATTTCAAATGAAGATCTATACAAGTTTTCAGTGTTGATGATTAACGAATGATGAACAATTCAAGAATATATATTCATAAAAATTTCATTCATTCATATGTATGATAGATGCTAGGAGATTACAAAGGGAGTTTGTAAGAAAATTCTCTCTCACACACACTCAACCTAATTGTTTCTCTCTTTAGCCTAAAATCTCTCTCACTTTTTTTTAGTTCTTAATTCCTTAGTCTTGTTCTAGTATAAAATGACTACACATAGTCAGTTTATACTGTTTTTATAAATGAACAACATTACATTTAAGCCCTAATGATTACCCAAATACTCTTCTAAGTCTGATAAATTCTCTGTTGCTGATGCGTGACTGCCGGTTGCTGACGTCATTCGGGACGACCGCTGATGTTGACTGTTGACTTTGACCATGGTTGACCAAGTTTGACTTTGGTCAATTTTCTTCGTTTTGATCATATTTTCAGCATAGCTTCACCGTGTCAGTTTTGGTAATCATTATGAGATTTTGACACTTAGGTTTTGGTAAGTATCATCTTCAAATAGTCTAACAAAGGATTGATTTTCATGATACTTGTATATATTACTTCTAAACTCAGTATTACAAGACTCTTACAAGCATGGTCTGATGAGTTACAATGAGAAACTATATATACTACTATCTACAATCGTTTATACTTGGATGACCAGCTTGAATCTACAACTAGACAAATACTACATTGCTAGAAGTAAAGCATCTAAGATAAAATACTATCCTAGATTAGATAGTGATGACAGGTCCATGAATTACCTTTTGTCACCAACTAAAAGGGCATACTAATTGATAAAGGTGAACAGTGGATTAAAGTATGGTCAACTACATAGGCGTGGGAAAGCACCATGCAATATATTAGAGGTTGCAGCAGATGTCTGACAACCCATACTTATATCCACTGGTTCATAGTTGGTTCTTTCGAAGGTAAATGGCTTCGGAAGAATAAGTTCTTTAAAGGCCATTTATACTTTGGAAGAATCAACTTCTTTCAAGTCTTCTGCAAGTCTTCATGACTTTCTTCTTTGGAAGACTTTGCCTTGGATCGTCTAAGTGTGACTACTTTGGAAGTAGAACTTCTTAGTCTCGGTAGACTTAGTTCTGTCTTTGGAAGTTCTTCATATTCTTTGGAAGTAACACTACTTGGTTTCGAAAGACTAAGTTTTACCTTCGAAAGTTCTTTATACTTAAGCTTCAGAAGATCTTCAACTTGTCTTTGGAAGAGCAGCTTAGTCTTCGAAAGACCTCTTAAATTGTACTTCAAAATTCTTCTAAGTGTTGTTTTGGTTGCACCAGCCTTATATGATCCATCAAACTTTCCCTAGGCTGATGCTACCAAAACTTCACTTTCTTTTGCTTCTTAAGGTCTTCAACAACAGGGAAAGGAAATATTTGTCTGTCTCTTTGTTCTTCCCTGATATGGTGGTGAGGAGCTTGTACAAGTTATTCGTGGATAATAGATCAAGTTTGTTGCTCTGAATGACGTGCACTCTTTGCTGTTTCCCCCTGAAGAGAGTTAGTTGATGGGAACTATAGTCATATTCCCATCTAACTATAGTATCAGATGTTGGGCATTTAACCATCTGTAGGAAGGTTCTTTCTTTTGTGGTTGCACCTTCTTTTTTTTCCTATGCTCTAATTTTCAACTCTTCCCGGTCTTTTCTTTCTTTATAAGTGTGGCAAGATGAAGACTACTCAGATGACTTCTGATGTGAGCAGCAATCTAAGTGGAAGGATTGGAGATTGGTTTCTCTACTAACTCAGCAATGTCAAATCTACTTGAGTGTAGCAGAGATAAAGTATCAACCCTGTTTACTTCACCATTCACCCTTTCCATAGCAAAGCTGTGTAAAGGTTCATCAAACCTTTATTAGACAATTTGCTTTCTAGGATTGAGGGGCTTAGTTAGAAGCTTGTCCCATTTCCTAGAGCCTAGCAGAGTCACCAGTCTCCTTCTTAACTTCTTCTCTTCTTCTTTCAACGTGTTTGAGTTAGTTTCAAGAAGTTAGAGAGATTGGTCCAGTGTTCCCTTGGTTAGATCAAGGAATGCATCTCTTGTGAGAGAAAAAGAAGAGACATCAATGTATTTCAACTTAATAGACTCTTCCTTACAACAGATGTCACTCAAAAATGTGTAGTCGATGAGCTTCCTCTTGATCTCCTTGAATTATTCTAAGGTCAGGGGCTTAGAAGGTTAAGAAGATGGTTTGGGCATTGATTGTGTTCGGGGTTGTGTTTTGAGTTTAAGGATAGGTAGTGGTGGTGGTTGTTGAGGGGTGTAAGGCTCAGTGGTTGGTTTATATTTGATGTGGAAGGGAAAAGTTATGGGTATAGGTGTTGTAGGTTATGGTTTGGGTGTTGGTTTTGGCTTAGGAGCTGGTTTGGGTGCCATCCTCTAAACACTTTCCCTTATGGTTACCTCCTGCCTTCTTCCTAAGCGAATGTCAGCCTTGATGCCACTAACATGTCGTCATAGGGTCTTCTCAGACATCAGACCAACTTGCTTGCCTGTGAAGCCATGGGCTTTGAGATAAGCTTTCATCCATTTCTTGTTTCCCACCCTCTTTGCAGTTGCAAGTTGTGCCTCTTCCTCCCCTTCTTCTTCTTATTCAGCTTTTCCCTGGTAGTCCTTTTCCTCTCCTTGTTGATTTGATTTTGTTTTTTTAAGAAAAGAAACAAGATCATATCGTTATCATGATATGCCATCTCCTCCTGAGAATAGCCTCTACTGTAGAGAAAAGATATCCTCTCCATCCTTTCCTTCTCCATAGCCTCCTCCTTGCTTTTCCTCTTCGCCTTCCCTATGCTAACCTTGTTGCCTCCTCCTTCTCCTTTTGCAGTAAGGTTGCCTTCTCTAACTTCACAAGCTCACCAAGTGGGAGTAGAACTATTTCTTCAGTGTCTACTCCCAGGATGATGAGCTTGTCTATGACCTCTACTCTCTTTTTGTTGGTGATACTCTCTTGAGCGGCTGCTGCTGCTTTCCAGCTTGCAGCTAGCAGCTTCCTAGTATCAAGTCTGCCTTTCTTCTTAAGTTTTTCCAACCTTTCCTCCTCTAGAAGCTCCTCAGCAGTGAGCTTCCTCTTCCCTTTAGGATCAGAGGAAGATTCAGCCTTTGGACATTCTAGTTTAGAGGATTTAGGTTGGGTGGCGGAGTTTGAACTTGTGGTGCAGGAGAGATGGGAGTTGTAAAGAAGTCCTTAGTGTTTACCTCAGAGGGTAGATGAAGAATGGCTTCTGTGATGAACAGGTCATTAGATAAGGAAGATAGTTCCATTATTCCTTCCGTAGCTTGGAATTCTGCTTCTATAGAAATTGGAGCTACACTACCTGTCCCTTCTAAGTCGGTTTCTGGGCCATGAGTCTGTATTTCCCCTTTAAAGTTAATCTTAGGTTCAATAGTGACCTTCGATTGACCAACTTCCTCTTCAGAGATAGGTGGTGCACTCAGGCTTTGATGCTCTTCAGCTACAAAGTAGGCAATGGCTACATCAGGGGAGGGTTGTTCAAGGGAGGAGCTTATTAGAAATTTGGTTAAAAATTTGTTAAGTTCAATAAGCATCCTTGGGTCCACTTGAATGGTAATGGAAGGTCATTGTGGGAAGATGGTTTTAGGGTGTTACTGTGTGGGATAGAGAGAAGAGATGGCAAGGCTGGGTTCCACATATCTTTGTTTCTATACATTCTTCTCTTTTTGGTAGCATCATCTCAAGAAGTAGATGAGCTAGAGGAAGAACTTAAAGAAACTTGAGTTTGTACATGCCTAACAGACTTCTTAATCTGTGTCTCAGCTAGTTGAGCCTTGAGATTTTCAATCTCAAGTTGCTGAGTGACAGATCTATCTTCTAAAGTCTTAACCTTGGATTAAAGGTTTGAGACTTTAGAAAGTTGGTGCCTGATTGTGAGTTGCAGACTACCCTTATCTTCTTTTGAAGACTCATTGGAAGATGAGATAACATACCTAATATGTTCATCATCATCACCAATAATGGTTTCTTGGCGCCCTGGATACCCTTGCCTACTGATGTCTCTTTCAGAGTCATCAATGGGCAAGGTTGCCGTAGATTCAGTCCCACTTACGTTACTACTATGCTGAGTGGCTAGTGAAACACTCTCAGTAGTGGCAACTGAATCTACATGAGTCACCTTTACTCTGGTTGGACTCACCTCAGTTTGGTCTACCTGATATGGGCTAGATATTAGAGGTTCCCTAGGGCTCAGTTGATCCGAAGAGTGGTGCGGTAGATCAACATCATTGCCCTGATGGAACATAATATCCTTATCAGGTTAGGTTAATAGGTCAAGAAAGGATACAGAGGTTATTCTAATGACCCGGGAACTTGGTCAGCATCTAATGGCTCCTCTGCAACAACAGTTGAGCCAATGATGTGGCTGTCCCTTTTTAGTTGCTCAGGGGAGTGTTGAGACTCACCCTGAGGGTTTAAGGCTTGGGTTATAGGCTCATCAGGTTGAGACTGGGGAGACTCAACACTGATATTGAGGTCAATTGAGGAGGATGGTTGGACCTCTGGCTGAGTGGGAGCCCTGAGTTCCACTCTAGCATTTTTGGTTTGAAAAGAGGGGACTTGTTCAATCAGAGTAGATTGATCAAGGGTTCATTTGGGGCGTCACCAGGAGCCATTGGCTCAAGCATACCTGGGGGATATCGGTAAACCTTCCAGTGAAATTGGTGGACACCTTCTTCAGCATTTTGAAGATGCCAGGCCTCATGTGAGGGACTAGTAGGACATTTTCAAATTGAAGATTATCCTGGTCAAGCTCACAGTTGATTATATGCTGAATGAACCAAGGATACATATAGAATGGATCCATGGTGAGATTACTTCTCAGATTGTTCAGTATAAATCTTGAGTAGTTAAAACGGAGGCCTTTCACCAATCCATGGACTAGGCATCCCAAATCATACAGGATTTGATCCCATTCCCCTGACTTGTTGGATAGGCTATGTAGAACAATGTGTAGCAAGAACTTCCAGTTATAGGAGAAGTTGAACTTGTATACTATAGATCTGCCCAAATCTCTGCCATACCACATTTGGGTGTAAGTATTCTTAAAATCAGACTTGGGGAATTCAGTGGGGGCTCCTTTATCATGGAGTTCCAGATGCTCCCTGATGGTGGTTTCACTAATGATGATGTCCTGTTCGTAGATCTTTGATCTGATGACCCTTTCATCGTTGAGCATCTTGCTTCGACCATTGGCTCATAATTCGGCCCTATGGTTTGAGCAGATGGTAGGGTTAACAGTAAGTGAAGTAAAGTATGCGGATTGTGACAGAAATTGGATGATGGGGGCAGAATTGTCATCCTTTTAAGAATCAAGTATGGCGACCTGGTTGTGTTGGGGATTTAAGGCCATTGTTCTGAAGACACTGTTTGATTGAAGAAATTAAAGAGTGAATGGAGAAAATGATGGAAATTTTTGGGGCTTTTGTAGTGGTAAAGAAAGTAAAGAAAGAGAGTCAAAAGTTTTTAAATGGGGGTGTTGGATCTTATATTCCCAAGACACATAAAAGATTGATGTGGTTAGTATGTTATGATCCAAGACGGATCGTACCCAATAACAAGCTAAAAAAACACCAATAAATATTTATTTGTTGATATGATCAAGAAAATAAATATTGGCACCAATTTAGAAAATGAGTTTTCTAAATTATTTCATTTGATATTATAACAAGTTATATGGTTATTTTGTTCATGAGAAATTATTTGTATTGTTATTTAAGTAGGTTAAATAACAACAAATAAAAGTGTAGTTAAGTTATAAAATTAAAAAGGTTTAATTTTATAAACTTATTTGTAAATAATGTGCGATAATTTTTTTATTAATATGAGTGGGAACCCTTTCATATTTCGGCCACCCCTTTGGTCATCATCTTAGGATTCCTTGTCTTATTTTAATACAAGACATTAACCCATTTCACACACTACTCAATCTACACTCTCTCTCACATACAAAGTGCAACATCTTCTCTCTTGTTTCTCCTTGCAAATTTCGGCCAAGAAGAAAGGATTTGAAGAAGATTTTGGTGACCAACTTCCTAACTAGTTGGGTGTTTGGCAAGAGCTTGTGGGTACACTAGCTTGAGGTCTTCTTCTTTGGAGGCTTCCATTCAAGAGCATCATCTTATTCATATATTATCCATCTCATATAGTTCTTAAAAAGGTAGTAAACTAAGAACACCCTATGGTTGGTTTCGGTTTGATAGCATTTATATCTCTAAATATCCGCTGCATTTTTGTTTAAATGGTTAAACAATCTTTGATAAACATGCAACAAACCCAATCTAGAGCCGGTTATGTGGAAAACTTGCTTCAAAAGTCCAAGAAAAATTAGTTTTGTTGGACTTTCTCAACCCATTAGGGGCTGATTTGTTTTGGATATATGAATCCTTTGTCTTTCAAGTTTTATTTTACATGCTTTAGAATAAATCTTGAAAGGTTGATGTCAAATGGTTGATTATTTTGTTTGGACAAAAACCCTAAAAATTTTGGTTTATGTTGGCTGAAATTTTAAGGTTTAAAAAAGAGTTCATTTTGTTCTTGAATCTTGCATTTGGATACATGTTTTGGTTCATAACATAGCCTTGACCAAATGTGTTTTAGATTTGGTTGAATATTTTGTCATGTTTCGTTTTATTCATTAAAGGGTTGTAATAATATTTTTGTGTTTGTATCTTTGGGTTGAAATTTATTTATTCTTTGGTTATGTAATAAATAGATTAGGTGCATTTCTTTTATTAGAAAAATTGTATTAGGATATAATTTTGTAAAAGAAGATACACAAGTTGAAGACTCAAAGGAAGATACAAAGGAAGGACACAAAGACATGGACACTTGAAGCATTTGGATGCGGATTCAAGTAGGAGTTCATGAACACATTTTAATGTGTTATTGTTAATCCTTAGGAAAGACTAAATGACAACACTTGTGATGGCAAACAAGTGTAGTCAACTTAGTGGCTATGGTTATGCACTTGTGATTGTATGATTGTGCTTGTTCGGTTGTTTATTTTATGTTGGTTGTTTGATATATGGATATGCATAACAAACTAATTAATAAATATAACAAGCTGAAATAATATCGTTCTTTATCATTAAGTGGTTAATAAAATGTTATTAAAAGGATTAATGATTTTAAATAAAAAGGGTTTTATTAAAAAGGGAACCATAGGGTACCATGTGTTTGAAAGCATGCAAATACAAGGTACATGGAGTTTTCTAAACTAGAATTATGGAAACTAAAATCTCTTTTAAAAACAAGTTTAACACCGTCCTTTTGCACAACACTTGAGTCACTTGGAAACTCTTAATGGGATAAAGGTCACCTAACCATTTTGAGGGACTTGTAATTTGAGATGGGAATACCATATTTGTGGGATAAAGGTCACCTAACCACTTATGTTGGTAAACTCACATGTGTGTGTAAGTAGGGTGACTTGATTTGCAAATCATGTTAAATGGATCACCTACAATGTGGTTTACAAAAGGTGTTGATGGGATAAACATGCCGACTATACATATGATCTTTAAGTCGATCCCGTACCTCTAGAAGTTTTAAAGGGTTGCAATTATCAAACGTTGACTACCTTGTTAATTTAAATAATGGGATAAAGGTCACCAAACCACTATTTAAATGTAACATTGGATTCTAGAATTTTAATTTATGTATGACACATAAAAGGGTATTAATAATTAAAATATGATAATATCGCAAATACTAAAATTGGACTTTGTTAAATTTTGTAGATGGCCACCAACAACAATGAAAACAATGATATCCCATCCGCTCATACCCTATCACTAAGAACCATTCTTCAAAAGGAGCGTCTAAACCATAACAACTTTATTGATTGGTTTCGAAGCTTGAAAATTGTTCTCAAGCAAGAGAAACGGTCATACATATTAGACGATCCGATTCCCGATCAACCCAATGAGGAAGATGAGGAGGCCTACGATAATTGGGTGAAATACACTGAGGACTCGGTCCAAGTGTCTTGCCTCATGTTGGCAAGTATGACTCCGGATCTCCAAAAGGAGTACGAACATCACGGAGCATACGACATGATTACCCA
>BJCO01149317.1:0-14884 GCA_018326465.1 Flaveria floridana | reverse complement strand
ATGGGGGAGATGAAATTCTTCCTAGGATTACAGGTGGATCAGACACCAAAGGGAATCTTTCTACATCAGACCAAGTATGTTGGAGATATCCTAAGTCGGTTCGATATGGCGAATGCTTCAGTAGGTTTAGAGTCTTTTGTGATTTACTCATTCCCCCCAAAGTAAGTTTAACCCCATTAGCACTGACTGGTACCACGTAACCAGTCTCAATAGAAGTCCAAAGATTAGGATCAACTCCATTTAAGTAAATCTCAAACCGTTGTTTCCATTGTGGATAATCATCTAACGTGATAAGCTTCGGCGGTTTATTGTGATTTCCTATCTCATTTTCCAGAAGCAGAAGGTTCTGGATGCTTGAGTCCTTCCAGGCAGTAAACGCAGCAAACTGATCTTCCATTTATGTAAGCTGAGACTTGGAGAACAGAACAATTTCAATCGTACGAATGGACTATACGGATGGATCACTCGTGAAAATGAAGAGTCCGGATGAATTCAATCGTGCGATTGGATTCAGTCGTGCGTGTGAACTAGACGAATGGACTCAAACGACTGGCGTTGTTCATTCGTGTGAATGAAGGATGCGAGTGAGTTCAGTCATGTGAATGGAGTGTACGAATGAGTTCAATCGTAAGAATGAGCTATTCGTGCGTCTGAAGGCTGCTGTTTTGGCAAAATCAATGGTTTTGACACTTTGACACAAAAACACGATTTTTCAACAACCCTAATCTGTCGTATAGTGAACAATGGAAACTTTAAGTTCAGAAAACTTCCAAAACACCTTTTGACTCAAAAAATTAACTCTTTTGAATGAAAACGTTAAGGTTAACACCAAAAACTAATCGAATCACATGCAAAATCAAGAGCCAAAGCTCCGATACCACTTGTTAGGACCGTGTACGTACGGAGTACTAACTGATAATGCATGAAACCAGATCAAATAGTGCGGAATCCTATTTGATTGGCGATCCAATCAGTGAGAACGACAATCTGATCAATCCTACGATGAAACAAACGTTAAGAACGAACAAGAATTGATCAGAAACGAACTATAAAGTTGGAATAATGAACAGGGACGCTCTGGACGGCTAGGGTACGTAGGTATTCGAAGTGTTATCAATTGTTCCGTTTTTCCAGAATTAAGTGGTATTTATAGGTTTGTTGTCTTCAGTCGTGTGACTAAATCATACGATTGAGCCATACGCATGACTGAAGATTCAGTCGTGCGACTGAGTCAGTCTCCTGGTTCAGTTGTGCGACTGATCCATAAGCATGATGAATTCATGCGTATGGTCCATTAGCATGGGCCATTAGCATGAACTATCAAACAAAATCAAACCTATATAGTAAGTTCATACATGTACAACACATTCAATATAATGAAATCATGACATAATCAAAATATAAATCAAACATCACAACGCACTTTATATCATTCATTCAAACCATTACATCAATTACACATGTATAAGACATAAAAGACTTTTACATTAAAGCTCATAAAATAGGTACATTAACATGTATCAACAATGTAAACTTTAAGAACATGAATAAATTAATTAAGAATGATTTGGTAATTGAAATGTCAAAGAAAGAGTTTACAAGTAATGATCACTGTGTTGCATGCATGAAGGGGAAACAACACAAGGTGTCTCACAAATCAAAGGAAAAGAACTCCGTCACTACTCCTCTACACTTATTACATATGGATCTCTTTAGCCCCACCAGTGTAATGAATCTAGGAAATACCTCATACTGTTTAATGATCACAGATGATTTTACAAGATTTACTTGGGTCTTCTTCCTTAAAACTAAGGATGAGACTCCTAAGGTCTTGAATAACTTCATTCTAAAAATTGAGAATCAATAGGTCAAGACCATAAGATGTGATCAAGGAATTAAATTCAAGAACCAAATCCTTGACATATTTTGTAATGAAAAAGTTAGTAAAGAGTATACAATCTCAGGAAAGAGTAAAACTCAAAACTAGAGTAGTTAAGAAAAATTAGAACCATGTTGCCCGACACTTCTTGAAACAGGACACGAAGTTCAAGTAGCCAAATTTATTGAGAAATTAAATGATCGACACTTTATTGGATACTCTTCCCAAGCTAAGGCTTATAGAGTATACAATCTTAGATAGAGTAGTTGAAGAATTAGCAAATATGACCTTCAATGAGCACACTCCCAGTGTGAAAGGTTCTGGTCCTGATTAGCTATTTGATTTTGATTTAGTTACCAACTGTTTTAACAAATATTATCAGAATGTTTTAGGATTCACAGGTAACTTATCAACAGGAGATCCTGACCCAAGATTTGAGCTGAGAAGATCAAGCAAGAATACTACTTCAGCTCTAGTGGTAACTAACCCTGCATATGGAGTTCCTATCAGCACAACTACGACAAATCTAGCTGATACATCTGAGGTGCCTTCAAATTCCAGCTTAGAGGCACAAAACTCAAATGAATGAGCTTCAACTATAGGAGGAAATGGTGGTGGTGATAGTGATCAAGAATTTCTTGATGCTAATAACCACTCCATGGAAGGCAACATCAATGATGTGTCACACTCATTAGATCAAGCTTCTCTTGATAAGTGTGTTGATATGGTGGGTGACACCTCATTGCTTGATCTAAACTTCTCAAATTTAGATCTTTCCAATCAACTTGTTATGATAAATCACCTTAGGATCCAGAAATCACATCTCACCATAAACATCATTGGAGATGTTGACAAAGGAATGACAACAAGAGACAAACCCATAACAAAAAATTTTGTCTATACTCTTGTTTCTTGTCCTAGATAAAGCCAAAGAAAGTTGATGAGACTTTGAAGGATGGAAGTTAGGTTGAAGCAACGTAAGAGGAGCTACGTCAATTCAAAAGACAAAAGGTTTGGAACATATGTCCTCTTCCTTAAGGGAGGACTACCATAGACTTTGAGAAGCTATTGGTCCATATGATCAATAATAAGTGCAAATAATTCAATAAACACAAGCAAATCCCACTGAAACACAAACTCTATAGTCTAGAATGAATATGTTTCAAGGTTTTCCAAAACAACAATCAAACATAAACAATAACATAGATATGATGCTCAAAATATGATGATAATATGCTCCTTGCAATCAACATAGCCATCAGAGATCCAATATACTCTCTATTAGGTTATGCAACTAAAGTTCCAAAGAGTTACAATTGCAAAGGAAACAAGACATTATAAACAGACCACAGTTTCACTCGTAGTTTCCCTGGGCGACACTGTCTTGACCAACTACTTACTATCACCCGGCGACATACCAGTTTCGCCTAGTAAACCAACCAAAGCTTGCTACGAGCGAAACTCAGTTTCGCTCGTAGTTTCGCCCGAAGTACAAAAGAAAAGTTACATCATAATTCAAACTAACATCAGTCCTAACAAAGACATAAAAGACTTGGGTGAGTCCAACCTATCTTGACCATCAATACTCCCCCTAGGTTGGACCTCACCCCAACAAGTTCTACTCATTCCACACCATCTTTGTATTGATCCGCTTTGGACTCTGATTGTCTTTCATGATTGTCTCCTGTCATGGCCTTTGCAAATTGTTAGGCCAGATCTTGCACATCCATATTCAAGTCATCTTCTCGTCTGACGTTTTCTACAAGCTCTCTGATTTCTGCCCGTACGCCCCTAGCTTTGTTTGCCACTTTCATAAATAGGCTTGCTTCCTTCCTATTTTCATCTCCTGCTCCAACCTTGATACGATTTTCACATAGAACCACCAGGTCTTGGTCGGCAAATGAAAACACTTCCATAGGATTAGATAATTGAATTTCTGCTCTATCTTTAATCCTTATAACAGCTTCCCTCATATCGTTGTCGTAGAACCATTTCTAAAACTATTGTAGTCTGGGAGGCTGTGTATTAGGAAGTCTGATTCTGTTCAATGTCTTTGGTGGCTTCAGCTTTAATACAATCTTCCCTTTCTAAGAGACCTAGTGTTTATCTACTTTGGAATTCTTTCAGATACGCTTTTGGTACCCGAAAGTCACGAAGTTGTCTCTTGTAGCCATTTGCAGTTCTACGTAAATCGCTTTGGCCCTCGGGAAATCATAGATTTGTAGATCGTAAATGGTTGGAGAATGTGAAATAGCATAGGCGATCCTGGACTACTTTAACCATTTAATGCAGTCATGATATTCGATGGTCTTTGTGTAGTTGTCATCCAGGAATGAAGTGATATTACACCTTGCCTTGAATTTTAGAGTTGACATGTTAATTGAATGCTTTAAAACACACTAATGTCAATGGAAACAAGGTAGATCAAAGTATGATAGCTGATGCTCGTGTCTTAGGGTTCGAACAGGTCGGGTGAAAATGTGATTTCGCCCAGCACTGTTTGTTTAATACAAGCCCTAGTTTCACTGGGCGAAATTGTGATTTTGCCCGGTACCAAGATGCAAGTCGCAAATATCCGAGACGAGTGAAAGTGCTGATGAAACTCCAATTTCGCTCAGGGAAACAATGAGCAAAAGCTAGTTTCGCTGAACAACCCCCCCCCCCTTTATTATTATGAGAAATATGACATTGTGCCTATTAAAACTTCTCCGCCCTAAAAAACTAAACACTTAAAAGGAAAATAAGATAAAAAAAATTGAAATAAAACAAGATAGCCATGAAGGATATTTTCTTTTTCTTTTTCTTAAAGTTTTCCGGAGAGTCGTAGTCTGGTGGGATTGCTGATATGTTTGTCCTTTTAAACCCATGCCTTATTCTTTTCAACGAGCAATCTATAGCTTTCTTTATCATGTTTTGAGTTTGATTAAAGATGCTTTGGTAACATGGTGTTCAATTACTCTTTTACCCGCAAAGGCATCAACGGGCATTTCCAGATATATTACTCAAAAGAACCGGCACAATACGCCTGCCGAGTGGAAGGGCCGTCGCTCAACGGATAAAAGTTACCTGGGCACTAGGCCCAATGTGAGTCGGATCGCTTAGCCATGCTTCATAATTGGAAAAACGAGCATCGTGGAAATACATGCCACTCAGCCAAAGTCATTTGAGGACTATTATGAATTTTTTTCAATATTATTTGATTGGTGGAGCTTTCGAAATTGATCTTTTGATTTAAATGTGATATAATTTGGGGGTAAGATGATAAGAGCTCCAGGTCTATACTCACGTATAACAGAGGAGATGATCATCAGAAACGTTCTGGTGAAACTTCACGTCTATACCTACATATAAAAGAGAAGATTTACTACTCCAGGTCAATATGCACACATAGCAGAGGAGATAAGCATGTGAAATTATTGTTATTGTACATTCTGAAAGAGGCACAAGTGACTCAAAACAGAGGCTTTTCTAAAGAGCATAACTAGAAGCATTTGTTTTTGCTAACTAGGTGCTCAATTCAGGGCTAGGGTGAGGATGATTTGGGATATTTTGGGAATCAGAATAGAGATTTTAAAACTCTCAACCAGTTTCTAATAAGGATTTGTTTCTTTGTGCAGGCCAAGATGTCATGGGAATGATCCTTATTATCGAGCTCTTGAAGAATTAGTTTGGCCACACAATCACTGTTTACTTCGTTTTTCAGCTGACCTTACCATGCATATCCCAACACAAAACCATTTGACCTCCTTCAAACTCTTTTTCTTTCAGATTCCGGGGATTCCTTAAAAACCAAAAAGTTGAAAAACTTAAAGTTTGTTCTTTATTCTCCTCTGAAATTTCTATTTGATTGCTATCTAAAGAGAAATTTCTATTTTTCATGACAAGAAAAAAAGTGATGGAATATGGGACATAAAGTTTCACGAGCACATAAGAAATATTGACAGAAAATTATTTACACAATTTACAAGAATTTTATGAAAATGGGTTATTAAATGGATATTAAGCCCAACATAGAGATAAATTCATAAAACCGAGGTTTGTCGAACATTTTAGTGAAAAGATCCACTTTTTGATTCTTTGTATCAATTGGGATAATATTAATGAAACCCTTCTCCTGAGCATCACGTATTGCATGAACTCTTGTCTCAATATGCTTGGTTCTCGTGTGATGAACTGGATTTTTGACAATTCCAATTGCAGCTTTATTGTCACAAAGAGTGGAGTTTGAAGGAAATTGATTCCATAATCCATCATCTGATGTTGGATCCAAAGCACTTGGTAGAAGCAGCTTGATGCAGCAATGTATTCAGCTTCTCCTGTTGAAAAAGATACAGTTGTCTACTTCTTGCTTTGCCATGAAAAAAAGGCAATCCCCAAGATATTGACATCCACCTATTACCGACATCCTGTTTATCCTGTAACCACCATGATCACTATCAGAATAAGCATGTAAATCAAAGTTCCCTCCTTTAGGATACCAAAGACCCAAACGGGAGAAACCCTTAAGATAACGAAAAATGCGTTTAACAGCTTTTTCATGTGACTCTTTTGGATTGGCTTGAAAACAGGCACAGTAGCACACGGCAAAGGTTATATCTGGAAGGCTTGTAGTGAGATACATGAGAGAGCCTATCATGGAGCGATAACGATGAGCATCCACTGGCTACCCATTATCATCTGGAGTTAGACATGTCTAAGCAGTGAACGGGGTAAGTTCTGGAGAAGCGTCATCCATCTTGTACTTGGTAAGAAACTACAGAATGTACTTTTCTTGATGAATGAGAACTCCATCCGGCTTTTGTTCAACCTGCAAGCCTAAGAAAAAGCACATCTCCCCCATCATGCTCATTTCAAAGCGATCCTTCATTACTTCTTCAAATTCTCTACACAAGTTCTTAGTAGTTGATCCAAAGATAATATCATCAACATACACTTGAACATTGAGCATTTCACCATCAACCTCCTTCTTTAAAAGTGTCATATCTATAGTTCCATGTGAGAAGCCCTTGTTGAGCAGATACTATGTCAAAGTTTCATACCAGATACATGGGGCTTGACGTAATACATATAAAGACTTATCTAGTTATAAACTTTGTCTGGAAAATCAGGATCCTTAAAACCTGGTGGTTGACATACATAGATCTCCTCATCAATATTCCCGTATAGAAATGCACATTTCACCTCCATTTGAAAAACTTTGAAGTTCTTGTGAGCAGCGTGAGCAAGAAAGATTTTGATGGCTTCATTGCGAGCGACTGGAGCAAACACCTCAGTATATTCAATTCTTTTTTCTTATGTGAATCCTTGAACAACCAATCTGGCTTTGTTTCTAACAACCACGCCACGATCATCTGGCTTGTTCTTGAAAGCCCACTTTGTTCCAATGGAAAATTTGTTGGGAGGAAGATCAACTAACTTCGAAACTTTTAACTTCCTAAACTATTGAAGTTCTAATTGCATTGACTCAACCCAACTTGGATCTTGAAGTGCAGCTGAGATATTTTTAGGAATAGTTTGAGACAAAAAGCATGTGTAGATACAATCCTTAATCAAACCAGATTGACTCCGAGTGCTGACTCCTTCAGTGATAGATCCAATGATGTAATCATGAGGATGATCCTTTAGATTTTTTAAAACAGTGGTATGTGTTTATGGATAGGATGAAGATGAGGGTACAGATTATGATGGTAGCTGTGATAAGGATGAGGATGTGGGAATAAGTTCTTATGAAGGAATGGGTTGTGATGGTTATGAAGGTTGAGGATCAGGTTGAGATGTCGGGATTGGATCTGTTGTAGGTGGAGGGATAGGGTCAGTGTTTGATGGAGGTGATGAAGGTTCAGGTGGAGGAATGATATCAATGTTAGAGCAAGGAACATCATCATCATCAAAAACTAGAAGATTAAATGAATTGAAGATAGTATGTGTATCATAGAATCAAACAGGATCAGATCCCATGTTTGGAGAATTAGAATCCTACCAATAACATAGAAGGACTCCTGCACGATGCATGTTCATTTATTGTAGACCCGATATGCCTTTTCTGAGGTAGAATAACCATCGAAGAAACATTCATCAGAGACTGCACCAAACTTTGACTTCTGAGCTTGAGTGTTAAGCAAAGTACATGAGCAACCAAAAGGACGAAATAAGTCAATCAGAGGTTTCCTTTTAAGAAGCAACTCATATGGAGTCTTTATCTTGTCTTTCACAATAAGCACGCGATTAAGCACATAGGAAGCACAGTTGACTGCCTCTACCCAGAAAATAATTAGAAGCTTGGACTCAATCAGCATAGTTCTAGCCGCTTCAATAAGAGTGTGGTTCTTTCTCTCTGCAACACTGTTTTGTTGTGGTGTACTGGCAGCACTGAACTGTTTGAGAATTCCTTTGTCAGCATAGAATGAATCAAAGATATGGTTTCTGAACTCTGTTCCATTGTCACTTTGAATGGCCACAACCTTCCTTTTTTGATTGATTTAATGATGAGGATCAGCTTCTGCAACTCCTCTGTAGTTTCTCCTGTGTGAGCAAGAAATCATACCCAAGGATATCTTGAAAAATTATCTATGACAACCAAACAATAAGATTTCTTAGCTATTGATTTGACACTTATAGGACCAAATAAGTCAGTATGTAACAATTCAAGGGGTTTTGAAATGGAATTTTTAGTTTTGAACTTATATGGCTTTTTATGTTGTTTTCCTTTAGCACAAGCCTTGCACTTTTCTACCATAGTGAAATCTTTAAGTGGTAGCCCCCTGACAAGATTGTTCTTAACCAACTTATTGATATTCTTAAAATTAACATGTCCTAAACGACGGTGCCACAAAAAGGATTCAGATGATGCTGCTTTTGACAAAAGACAAGTCACAGTCGAGGTAGATTCTTGAGATCCCATATCTAACTGATATGTATCATTCTTTCTTAGAGCTTGCATGATCACCAACTCTTCTGAGATAGTAAACTCTGGCTTACGAAACAAGCATTCATTTGACATGAATAGCACCGGAATATCTTTATCACAGATTTGTGATACACTTACAAGATTGAATGCAAGCTCTGGAACGTAGTTCACTTTCTCTAGTGTCAATGAACCATTCGACACTTCTCCTTGATCGATCATTTTTCCTCCTTTCTTGTCTCCAGCAAAAGCAACATATTCTCCATTTATTACTCGATGGTTAGTAAGTAATTCCTTCAGCCCGGTCATATGCCTGGAGCATCCACTATTAACATGCCAATAACTTTTGATACCTTTTCCAGAATGTCCCTGGCATTTAAGAAAGAACTAGTTAGGTTCTGAAATGGGGACCCAAGTTTTGACTAACCTAGGTCTTGGAACAGAAGATTACTTACTAAAAACATCATTAACAAAATTCTTTATTCTATTCCTAAAAGAATTACTATATACATTCCTATTGTCTAACTCCGGGCAGTATTTGACTACATGATCATCCTTTCTGCATCTAAAACAATGGGACTTTAAACCCTTCTTAGAACATCTTGAAACAGAAGGTTTATCCATAATAATGTCTTTTTCACATTCAGACATTTGTGAATCAGAATCGCTATAAGTATCATACATGGCCTTTGATTTACCTTTTGTGCCTTTCTGTTATCAACTTTTGGTTCAAATTTATTACTTACCTTTGAGGAAGTAATTTTCTTCTCTTTCGGTTTAGAAATCCGAATAGGTGTAAAAGATGTAATTGGATGAGAAAAAAAATTTCAAAACAATTTGTTTTCATTTGATTTTCTAAAGATTGTCTTGAACATTTACCCATTTCATTGACACAAGCATTTGAAAAAGAAACATCACAATTTGATTCATAAGCATCTGAATTTGAACAAGTTGAACTACTATTAAACAAACTATTGTCTGACATAGATTTTTTAGAAACAAAACTACTTAAACTACTGTCTACATGAGACTTCTTAGAATCAGAAAGATTAAGACTAGAGCTGCCAAGATCACTACTTTCTCCATAACCATACTCCTCCTTAATCTCTTGATGGTTCTCCCTCTAAGCCTGCAACTAGACTATTACTATCATTCTGTATAATTTTAGTAATCAATTCATTTGTAGGATGAGGTGCAGGTGTAGGAGAATAACAGTAAGTACTAGGAGAACGATAAACATAAGTGTGTTCTTCATGACCCAAAACCAGTCTTGATTCTAGCCCCCCTTTGTTTCTTGCAAAAATACTCTAATTTCATCCCAGAAATTGTCCATTTCTCAAGTTTAGATTTTAACTTACTTGTTTCAAATTCACCAAGTGCAACCCGTTCTGTCAAAGCATTTATCATGACGTTTCTTTCCAAAAGATTTCTTTTTAAGTGATCATTTTCTTTTAAAGCTTCATTTAACTTTAAAAAATATTTTGATTCATTTGATTTCAGTTCCTTGTTGATTCGGTTTAATTCTTTTTCGTTATCTAATAATAACCTATTTGCTTTATAAACACCGAATAAACGAATTTTGCAAGCAGGAGAGCACATGTCTTGTATTACCTCATAAGAAAGACCCATAACTACTTTTTCAGTAGCTAGGGTTTTCTCACATTAGCAAACAGGAGTGTTTTTCTTGTACTCCTCCTCTGCATCTTTCTTCTTCTCTTCCTCATCATCTTCTTTCTCATCATCTTCTTTCTCATCATCTTCTTTCTCATCATCTTCTTTCTCATCAACCTCTTCCATCCTAACATTCACACAAACTTTCCCTTGCTACTCATAATCAACACCAATCTGAGCTTCTTCCATGTTTTCAATAGACTCACCAACTTTCACACATTCACTAACAACAGCTTCTTGACTTTCACCACTAGTTTCATAGTGAAATTCCTTGAATGGATTAAAGTTCTCAACAAAGTCTTCATCATTTTCCACCACCTCAGCCACCAGTGCATGATTAACTTCTTCTTTAGTTTCCTTGATCTCAGCACTCCAATCAAAGTTAGTAATCAGTGTTGTTTCCTTCTTTGGCTTGGCTTCTTCTTTATTAGTGATCGATATGACTTTTGAAGTTCCTGGGGTTATTGGTTCAATGATAATTGGGGATAGGCATTCTCTTTTGAAATGATCCAACTACTTACAATTGAAACACCTCAGTTTTGACTTATCAAACCCAAGTTTTGAATTCTGATTTGACCCCCAAAGTTCTTCCTTCTTGTTCTTTCAATGAATCTTCATACTCTTAGAGTGAGCATGGCCATTTTCCATTGAATATCACTCTCCTCCAAATCATCTTGATCAACCTGATATATGTCATCCATTTTCATTCTTTTTCCTTTGAGTTCACCAGCCACCAATGCTTTATAACTATGCATAAACATCCCAAACAATGCCATAGTATCGAACGAAACTTGAGTAGCATTTTATGCTTTGGAGTTTGAACCACCACTTGATGAACCACTACCAGACTTGTCAGAATTTCCATAACTAGAGTACCAACCATGAGTCGGGCCATACACTTGAGAGTTTACAACTGATGAAAGTAAGGTAGCATTTTATGGATAAATTAAAGTTGGCACCATGGACTAATTGTATTCTCTTGTTTCAAATCCAGATCAAATGATTTTCTCTTGTTAATCACATCCATGAGCTTGTAGTCTACAAAGTTCCTTTCTTGCTTTAACATTCTGACTTGAAGACTCCACTGTGGAGGAAGTGAGTCTAGAAGTTTTGTGACTTGTTCATGATTCCCAACTATTCATCATACTTTTTAAGATTACTAGAAACAGACACGAATCGGTTAGAAAGATCAGTCAGGCATTCATGCTTGTTTCCAACGAATGAGTTAAACTCCTTTTCAGCCTGAGCTTTCTTGTCCTTTATCAAATCCTCATTCCTATCATAAAACTCACATAATGCATCAAATACGGACTTGGCATTGTTGCGTTCTGCAAAACGATTGTAGATGTCTTGAGCTAAACAAAATAACCCCAAAAACCAATTAAAAACTTAACAAATCAAGAGCACTAAGACTCTGATACCATATTGTTGGTCCATATGATCGATAATCAATGCGAATGATTTAATAAACACAAGCAAATCCCACTGAAACCCAAACTCTATAGTCTAGAATGAATATGTTTCAAGGTTTTCCAAAACAACAACACGGATATGATGCTCAAAATATGATGATAATATGCTCCTAGCTATCAACATAGTCGTCACAGATCTAAAATACCCTCTATTAGGTTATGCAATTAAAGTTCCAAAGAGTTAAAATTGCAAAGGAAACAAAACATTATATACAAACCATAGTTTCGCCCGTCGTTTCCTTGGGTGAAACTGTCTTGACCAATTACCTACTATCGCCTAGCGACATAACAGCTTCGTCGGGTACACTGACCAAGGCTTGCTATAAGCGAAACTCAGTTTCGATCCTAGTTTCGCCCAAACTAGAAAAGACAATTTACATCATAATACAAACAAACATCAGTCCTAACAAAGACACAAAAGACTTAGGTGAGTCCAACCTATCTTGATCATCAGAAGCTGATGAAGAATATATTTGAAATGAGTGCCATAGGAGAACTAAATTTCTATATAGGAATTCAAGTAAAGCAAGTTGATAATGACATCTTCATAAGTCAATCAAAGTATGTAAAAGACATACTTACAAGATTCAACATGACTGAATGTAAGGTTTCTAAGACACCCATAGCCAGAAACCACTCCCTTGGACCTAATCTTGAGGGGGAGTATGTTGATGAGTATCTCTACAGGGCTATGATAGGGTCTCTTATGCACCTCACATCCAGCAGGCCTGATATCATGTTTACTACATACATTTGTGCAAGATATCAAGCCAACCCCAAGATGTCACAACTGGTTGCTGTCAAGAGAATTCTTAGATATCTCAAAGGTGCTCCTAATTCTAACTTCAATCTGTATGCTTATAAAGATAGTGACTATGGTGGATGCAACATGACATCAAAGTCTACATCTAGGGGATGACAATACCTTGGTGGAAGGATAGACTTATGGCAATGTAAGAAACAATCCTGTGTATCTACATCAACTGCTAAAACTGAATACATTGTTGCTTCTAGTTGTTGTGCTCAAGTGCTTTGGATTCAGAATCAGATACTGGACTATGGATTCAACTTCAAAGAGACGCCAATCCACATAGACAACATAGTGCTATCTCTATTATTGAGAATCTTATGCAACACTCAAGGACAAAACACATCAAAATCAGGTATCATCTAGTTACAGACAATTTTGAAAAAGAATTAATAAAACTAGTCAAAGTTAACACAAATGAACAATATGTTGATCAGTTCACAAAGGCATTTGATGAACAGAGATTTAAACATCTTGTATCAGCTATTGGGATGATTAACTTTCAGAATATTTTCTTAAAACTTAATTCAAAACTATTTCTAAAACATGTGTGTCCTAAGTTGTGTAAACTATCACCTACAAAAGCCTAGTTTACTTTGGAAGACACCTTGTTCAAATGATATTCCTTAGAATTTTGAAAATCTTAAAATATATTTTCTTTCAGAAGACATTAATATTGTCTTTGAATAATATTAAGTCTTCAAATCAGATAACTTCTTATAAGAAATTCACCTTCAAAAGAAATTCTTATTGAAGGGTTTGTTAGAACACAAAATCAAAGTTTAACCTCTTAAACTTTCTGAAAACGCAGCGGAATAACAACTTTATAAACTTGTTTATAAGCTGAAAAACATGTTCATTGGGTGACCATATAAATGTATGAAACAAACCCATATATCAAAGGATCATTTTATGTGAATAAGCATGCTAGGTGTGCATAAAACAACATAATATGACAGCCACAAAGGGCTGCCATAACTACCTTCCAGCCGCCTTCAAAAGTCGACAGAAAGAGTAGAAAAGATGCTAAAAATTCGGCCAAGACTTCAAGGGTAGAAGTCCTCAAGTGTCCATACCCACAAGACTCTAAGCAAACATCTCTTGTTAGGAAGAATCAACACCAAAACAAGTCAAAACCACTCTTCTTTTGCTTCTTCTATTTCTGTAAAAAAAGAGGAGAGAAGAGAGAGTATTTTTTTGTTCTAGTTTGCATGTGTTGTTGAGATAGTTAGATGGAGTGTTGGACTAGTAATTTTTGTTGCTTCTCAAGACAAAATAATGACCAGCCATGGGCCAAAGGGGGCGGCCAAATTAATTGAACAAAGAGGGTTTTCCCTCTCAAATTTTAATCAAAATCCTTTTAAACTAGTCTAGTAATAAGTTGTACAATTAACCCTTTAATTGTATAACTTATACACTCCATTTATTATTTGATGTTATCTAATTAAGTTAAATAATACTTAAAATAATAATTTTGAACAAAGTATCCTAATAAGTCGTTCTATCTCATATGCAACTAATTTAGAAAATCTATTTTTTCTAAATTGGTGTTTATATTTAATTGTATGATCATATCATCAATTAAATATCAATTTGTGTTTGCTAAGATTGTTATTGGGTATAACCCGACTTGGATCATAACGTACTAACCGCATCAATATTCTATGTGTCTTGGGCATAAAGAATCCTACAATCTCCCACTTGCCCAAGATTCATAGACGATTGATGCAAGCAGTAAATACCGCCTAACAACAGTTTACTACCCTTAATACGCATGACTTATGGCCATTCAATAACATCATCCCATTCAAGTACCCTACTTGAAATGATTTAGGTGAATTAATCATTTATCCTTTTGTTATAGATGTCATGTTAAATCCAAGGACACAGAATAATTATTCCTTGTTGATTTAACTTAATCAGGCCTTAGACATCTTGCTTTCAATGAATAAGAGGAACAAATCCCATCTTGACTACATACGTTTCTCATAAACATCTCGTGTCATACCTGAACATACCCTTATATACTGTCCACTATTTCAGGACAGTGAAGAACTAGCTCAAGGTATAATACTTGGTGAATATCAAAACCCAATATGTATCTCAGGTCGGAGGATACCAAATGATATTCGTCTTTACTCAAATTTACT